>PVHX01011984.1:0-61455 GCA_004024805.1 Geosciurus inauris | reverse complement strand
GGTTTGTTTGAGTCACTTTCTTCCCTTGTTTTCTCATGATGTTTGTGTGTCTTTCCTTCTAGCTCTGCTGATCCAAGGTGTTACAGTTTTAACTCCTATATGGTTATAGTTTCCCTGCAGGGTTTCGTTACTTCTCCTCCAGTAGGTGGCATTGTCCGTTGTTTGCTGGACTTCCCCGGCTGGTATCCTTGGTACTGGTCCCAGGCCAAGGTGAAACTCTGGGCCGCTGATGGAGTCGCTGTTCCCCCGTGGCCAAGGTTTGCTCCCAGGTGTTCACCTGCGCCCCCTGGTGTGTAGGAAGTTCCGCTATGTTATAAGGTGGTCCACAAGGAACAATAGCTGGGGTTCCGCTCAGGAGACAGTCAGTCCACAGAAGCAACTGCTAGCGGCCTCTGGAAGTTGGGTGGGTGCTGGGGCCAGGCACCCTGTGCAGAAGCAGTCCCGGCACACCCGGGGTAAACTCCGGGCTGGAGTCCTGGGCCGGATCCCCCACCACAACTGCACTCCGCCGGTCGGCGCCAAAGTCACCCCTCCTGGCTACCGCTGCCTCCCGGTGGCCCTGCGCTCACACACGCAAGCGAGACTCCTGCGTGGGGCGGCAAGCTGCAGAGAGCTGCCAAGAAACTGGTTGGAGAATGGCACCCCGCTACTTCCAGTCTCAGTCTCGGAGAGCCGGAGCCCTGGGCCGAGTCCCAGGCTGCAACTGCGTTTCTCCGGCTGGCGCCGAAGCCACACCTCCCGGCTACCGCTGCCTCCCGGTGATCCTGTACTCACACACACACACACACACACACACACACACGAGCGAAATTCCTGAGTGGGATGGTGAGCTGCAGAATGATGCCAGGAAGCTGGCTGGAAAACGGCGCCTCCACCACTTCCAACCTTGATCCCTGAAAGCCTAGCGCACAGTGGACTGTCTAGGCCGCCATCTTGGAACCGCCCCCTGATTTCTCATTCTTGAGGGACTTCAATAAATTGCCACAAAATAGGCTTATTATAAAGCAACTCCATCTCTCATGTTCTCTTCCACCTATACTCCCTTACCCTTTAGGTTTCCACCATAATTTGAAGCAGCACAGAGACCTCAAAAGAAGCAGAGCCGATGACCACACCAGGTTCTTGAACTTCCAGCTTCCAGAATCCTGAGCTAAATAAAACTATTTTATTTATAAATTTCTCAGCCTCAGGTATTCTGTAATAGCAACAGAAAACACACTAAAATAATCTCTCTCTTTAATATCTGTAGAAATATATAAATGTATACTTCAAAAGTATATGCAAACAATCTTGTATTAAAGTACCTAAAATATCCAACAATTTACTGTAATATTATGACAATTATTTCCACATATCTTCAAATATTATGTGAAAACAGCTTTGATAACTACATAATATTACCTCTAATACTTGCACCATTTTCTTATTGACAATTTAAATTATATGTGATTTTTCACATTACAATTACATAATACAAATAATATATTAATCATACTATAATACAATAATTCTATAATAAAAATTCTATAATGAAAGTACAAATTCTTGATTGGACCTGTTACTAGAAAAAGTTTCTAAAAACAGGATTAGTTAGTCAAAGTTATGCATTTTAAAGGTTTTTAATAACTATTAGCAAATTAGTTTCTTAAAAATATAAACCATTTCATATGCTTATTAGTTGTACCTATTAGTGAACGTTTTACAAATTTCATTTAGAAATACTACATGAGAATACAGTCATAATAAGCATGACATCTGTGTAGTTCTCAGACAAAGAATACAGAAAAGAGGTTTATCAGCAAGATAGCGGCAGTAGGCTGACTAGCAGGGAGCATCCATCCTAATAAATTACCTGATGGTCAAACACTAGTTCTTAAGTTATACGTGGTTGAGCCAGGATTAGATTCTGGGCCTCCATATTATAAGGCAATGTTTTGTTGACATTCTGTATTCTTGGTCTCAGAAATCTAACATGGAATCTCTGGCTCTTTTAGACTTAATATTCAAACTTGCTTTCTCCAATTGTCCTGTATTCCAGATATGATGATCTAGAACCCATGTCCTGCGCTTTGCTTGCCCAGCTATAGCCCTCCCAGAATTAGTGAATATATCTCAGGAAAAGAATGTTTGTACAGCACTCTTGCCTACTTCTTGAATGATTGTATACTCAAGAGAAAAATTTTCAATGTATATGGGTTAGGCCCTTTTTTTCTTTTCTTTTTTTTGGAATTTAAGTGTTTATGAGAGTTTATTGTAGGCTTGCTTAAACTTATTTTTTAGATTTCAATCCAAAACTTGTAAAATCATTTGGTTGTCTATAAGAAAGACATTTAGACTTTTTGAGTCTAATAAGAAACATGACATGAAAAGTAAAATTTCCATCTATTCCAGACTAAGGAAATCAAATATTACTCAATTTCATTTAAGCTTCAAAAGCATTATGTATGCAAAATCCATCCCAATCTCAGAATTCATAAGGTTAAAATAAGTCTTGTATGTATATGACTTCTTTCAATAAAATTGGGGACATAAATATACAAGGACATTCCGAGGCTGTTTTAGTCTTATTCATTAATTCATTTAGCAAGCTTTGAATGAATATTAATACTTTAACCCATTTCTGTTTTTTAATGCAATTACTGTGGTGGTGATTGTGTTGGTGTCACTGAACTTGGGTGAAGGGCAGCCATTGCTCTTATGAAAACCCAGAGAAACAGGGCAGAAAATAGTGATAAGAGAGTAGAGAAATGGAAAAGTCATTCGGTGATTTATTCTTTCAGACTTTGGTCATAAACTTCAGAAAGGACAAGATAAATGTTGTGTCTTTTTTGTAGCACCTAGCCGAATGTTCACTTACTGCATTAAAATGTAATAATTATAAAATTAAATAGTTCAACTACCTGTTCAACAAATGAGATGTATCTTTAACTAAGAAATAAAGTTATAAGTTTCTTACAAATTACTCACCACAGTAGCTGTCCAAGGGGAACATACTTATTCAATGACTTTTATAAGACTTATTAGAAAGGTCAGCATTCAATTGCCATGCTATTAATTTGGCAATATCTCTTTAATAGGTGTGAAGATTGGAAGTGCATTTGCTTGCTTTGTGTGTAGTAAGGGTTCAGAAAACCCTAGGTTAGCTAGCTTACAAATCTTCCTACACAACACTATGAAATTCATATTATGAGCTCACCATTTTCATACTTACAACCCCCACACTTTTAAGGTACCCTTTAATTGAACCTATCCAATCATAATCATAGTACTGTTGATGATGATAGTCATGTTACTTATTAAAGACTAACACTGGCACCTAGGAAGCTGTGTGTGTTATCCTCATATTGAGCATATGATCATTATTCTCATTTTATGTGCAAAAATATGAGGATTAGAGACCTTCAGAGACTTGCCTCAAATTAATGGACTAACTGGCATTTGAACTCAGGCCATCTGAAAGGAGAGACACAGCTCTGATCTCATTCTGGGATATAGATTCTAACAAATCCATGACTGAATCTTGATCTTTTAGGTTCTGAGTCATTTTATTTGATCTGCTTGGAGTCTTTGCTTTGTTTTCTTTCCTTTGTGTGGTTTTATTTCTTATTTTTACTTTTTTAGATTGCTGTGATGTTTTACAATCTAAAGTTCACAAGAGTCTGGTACCACATTCAATACTTTTATGCCTAGCTACTTCAATAATTTGTGTTCTCTATCTGATCCTTCCCTGAAATGAAGTTGAGTTTCTGAGAAATTCCTATACCTTATTTAATGACATTTTTTTTACCATGTTCATCCAAGAAGATAATGCTGGGACCAGAGGAGGAAGAAAAGGTAGCTGGTATTTGTATAGTGTTGTATTTTGAAAGATCTTCTATATAACATTTTTAAAATCACTATTATAATCTATCTGGTATGTTTTAGTTTTAATTCCCACTTTATATGTGTTGAAATTAAGGATAAAGATTTTAAATAACATGTTCAAAATTACAGAATTAATGAGGTAAAAAGGAATGAATTCAAATAAGGTCTACTGGATTTCAAAGTTCTTTCACACCTCATTTTCAGTGGTGATGAATTGCCTTTTCTATCACAAGAAATTCCTTGGCTTTATACCTCATGTTTTCCCATTCATTTGAAATTATAGTCTATATACCTTCTTGTATTCATTAGGTTAAGTAAAGTTATGTGGTAGTAACAACTTTACCCAGATATCTCAGTTGTTTAACTTAACCAAGCTTATTTTCTTTTTCACATTACACAAGTGATGTACTTAAATGAGTGTCAGGGAAGAAAACTGCTTCACGTCATCCCTCAAGGACATCAGATAATTGAAATTTTTGCCCTTGGACATGTCACTGGTCACCATGATAGAGGAAGAGTACTTGAGAGTCTTGAATCTGACACTATATTCTTGAGCACATCACTACTTGCATGGCCCCTTCTCATGTCACAGGGGCTTGGAATGGAGAAGAATACGTGGAATGAGTATATTAGTCTCTCAGCCACAGTTTGTTCTTTCAGAAATCAAAAATCTCTACATCTTTTCCCCACACGTAGAAAACACTCTATTCCAAATAGGGAGGATCAAAAAATCCTACCTAATTTCTGTATCACCTCAAAACTTAGGGTCTCTAGTAAGGCCTATGAGTCTCTCCATTGAACTAAGCTGTAATTCTTTTTTTTTTAAATATTTATTTTTTAGTTGTAGGTGGACATAATATCTTTATTTTATTTTTATGTGGTGCTGAGGATCGAACCCAGTGCCTCCCAAGTGCTAGGCGAGCACGCTACCACTGCGCCATAACCCCAGCCCCAGCTGTAATTCTTTTTGGTCTAGAAAACTATTAATTAAAGAGATGAAAAATCTTTACTCCTCCAGTACACTGCCAAATACAGAATAACCACAGCATCTTATTAAATTTGGAATCATGCAGTCGACATAGGTCCAATTTTGTAATGCCACTGGGCAGACACTGCAAAGAACAACAGCCTTGGAGAAAGGGGAGAACTTTCACTTGGCCTCGATGCCTTCCTAGAAAAGTGTTCCTATCCATTGTTGCCTATGTTCCCTGATTCCCTGCTCTGCAAAGTCCATTTTCCTCTTTGCCACATACAGCAGTGATTAATGGGAAAACTCACTCTCTGCCATTATATGGGTATAGTCCAAGGTATGCTAGTTCAGCCTCTTGGTTTCTCTGTTATTATCTCAAAATTTTTGGTAAACTTCACGTTCATCACTTCTAGACATTCCCAAGGCTAGGCAATCGCTACTACCATCTTTCCCATGACAACTTTAAAAAGTTAGTCCTCACTTTTGTTATATTTCTTTGCATTCTTGACATTCTGTCTCATTAATCACAGGACATTGAGTTTTCTGAAATAAGAGATGGAATCTTCTTAATATGACCTTTGCCCTGAAGCATTTAATTAATTGATACACTTTGCTGGGTAAGATGTCCTTAATCTGATCTTTGTCATATGTACATTAATCCTTTAAAGGATTTTAACAACTGCTTTGAAAGCCATATCCTTAATATAATCTCTCCAGGAGGTTGATATTTTCTTTCAAATTTACTTTTTTGACATTGACAGATTATATATTTCTGGGCCTTTTCTACTAGCTTCCAATTTTACTTGCAACTACGCAATTCTTTCATGGGTTTATCTCTCTCTTTTTGTAATCTCAAATGAATGCAGAAAATAACTACAAACATACACTATCATTCCTTTCCCCAGAGTTCTGCTCATCAACTATGCTACTTCCCTTTCAAGTTACTGCACAGGGTGGTTTTATCCAAAAATTCGCCATGTCATAACAAGGATTTCTATGACACTAACCCTTTCTTCTAGTGTTCTTGCCCTCTACCATTTTTAGTGTTTCTGTGACCACATCACAACATCAGTCCTAATTTTATTTTCAACAGAGACAGACTAGATGTACTGTATTACTTAGTAAGTTTCCAATGCCAGAGCCTTAATGCAGCAAGTGTTTGTTACCACACTGCATGCCTAACACCATTTGGCAAGGTGCAGATTCCATGTGGTCCCTCAGGGATGCAAAATGAGTAAAGCTGCACTATCTGCCAACCACCTCACCACTGCTGCAAGAGAAGAGAAGCCTGAGAGTTCACACTTGGTCTTCTCAGCCTCAATCTGGAAGTAATACCTTTCATCTTAGCTCCAAACAAGTCAAATGTGTCTTCCTAACTATATGACAGTTGAGAACATAAGGGTATTTCTGAAAAGCCAAATTCAGGCCTAATATTGAGAATCACCATTTTGGCATTATGCTGGGTGTCCTGAAGAAAAAGATTATTCATAGGGACTCTTTTCCACTGCCATCCACAAACGGTACCTGAAAGTTTGCTTGAAATCCTGTGTTTAGAACAGACTTGATCCCTCTTGCATTATTGATAAATGCCTCAATAAAAATGAATGATTTTGCCCACACTGTAAATGTAGTTTAGGTCCATTTGACTAAAACTTGAGTACATCCTCAGACGTTTTGAAGTATTTCCCTCCTTTTAAAGCTGCTATATCTACTGACATTTCCACCCCCTGGGAATTGGTCCTCTTGTTTATTAGAGTGGCTAAAATGAAAGTTTGACACCTGATTAATTTTAATAGTTTAGCCAGAAACCTGTGGATAATGTATATTGGCTGCCAAGCTTGAGATAAATTCTGTTGGCTCCGTTGCAAAGATTTTGGCAGAAATAAAGTCTGCCCTTTGCAAAAGAAGCACAGAGGAGCTGAAGGGATGGAATTTCAAAAGCAAGTATGAAGCAAAGGACTGTTTTGTCTTCCTTTGTGTCTTCTCACTGCTGTGGGGATCTGATAAACACATTCAGCAATTCTTTTTTAGACCTCATATGTTTTATTTTAGCATTATAGTTAAAGAAGAAATGTACGCCTTTTGTGTAGAGCTGGATCTAATTCAAAGTCAGAAAGGCTTCAGAAGCAGCTTGGTGAGGCAGGCTGTAGGTTGTTGTGATTTTTAAAGAGATTTGGATGACTAAATAGCAACTTAGGACACCAGGAGTTTCCCATAAGATTCATATTGAACAAGATTTCACTGTGGGGTCATTTACTCACATCCTGCAGTTTTATTCAAAGCTGGGTCTTCTTCAAGACCTAGCTACATAAGTTTCAGGATTGAATGTGAAGTACAAATGCTGGGCCTCTTGTTCAAAAATCAAGGGAAAAGTTCCATTAGAAGTATCAAAATATAAAGCCTTTACTTTATTCTTATGGACTCCTCCTGCTTTGTCTTGGTATTTTGTATTTGCTATTTAATTCTAAGGAAAGAAAAAATTTTAAAAATTATATTATTATATGGATCTTGTCATCTCTCTTTATATTGTACAATGTCACTCTTAAAGGCAAACACCTGGAAGGAGAGAAAAGCACAAGTCAGACAAGGGAGGCTGGAAGACGGAGGCTGGAAGGAATGAAAGAGAATCCTCCCAGTCATGGAGCGGACTAGTGAGACTCTCTTCAGGCATGGAGATACTTGTAGCATGAGCCAGACCCTCATGGGTGTCCAGAACTCTGCCAACTAATATACATTGCTATAGAAAATTAACATGCTTTGTATGTCTCTATGTCATTTTTCCTGTTCTTTGTAATTATGGTTTTTGTTTTGTTTTTTGGTTTTGGTTCTTTGCTATGTTTGTCAGGATAGGTTATTTTATGCTGCAATAAAAGTTAATCATCAAATTTTAGTGGCTTAACATCAAAAAGTCAATTTCTTACTCATATACTTACCAGGAGTAAGCAGAGGGCTCTGATCCACATTGTGTTCAGGGATCCAGGCTGCTAGAGGCCTGCCTTTTGGTAGTCATGCCTTCTAGAATGGGTCCTCAGAGGTCACTGGCAGGGGAAGAGAGGAACGGAAGGTTGTATGCCAATGTGGAATAACTCATCCAGGTCATTTCTGTTTGTAGTACATTAGATAGAACTACTCAATATTAGTAAATTAGCTTCATCTAATTCAGAGTCCTAGGAATTTTGGAGAAATTCACATATATTTGGTGAACAGAAATTATTTGTGCTGCTCATTATTTGCAGAGGATTAAATGTCATATAACTTAAGGGATGATGCACTGATCTTGCTCAATGCTAGGCCTGAGCTCATGAGTTCCAGCACCTACTTGTGAGATCTCTCTCTCTCTTTTTTTCCCTCACAATGTATGTGAATATGAGAAAATCTAATTCTTCTGAACCCAGGTTTCTTCAGTGTAAGATAAGATAACAAATTCTAGTTTATAAGATTATTATTAAATAATAGAATGCTTGCAAAAGCACATTGTAAGTCATGAAGTATTATTCAAATAATGATGTGTTATTATGTATCAGAATGAAAAAAAAACCAAAGTTATATTCACATTTTCCTAAGCTTCATAGAGATATTTAATGTACTATTTTTAATCATTGAAGCAAATCCCACAATATTCTATGTTAACACACACTCTGACCTGAATCTCAAGGTACTTACTGAATCAAGATGGTGACAGATGGGGAAGAATGGGTATCTACAGGCTAAGAAATAAGACAACACCAAATATTTGGCAGGAATTCTTTTCATTTTCTCTATATGCTAGAAAATGCTAAGCTCCTGTGATTGAAAATAATAAACTTTGAAACTAGAAGTTTACATCTTAATTTAAGCAAGATCTCACTTCTACCACTTCAACACTTTTCCAGGGGTCCATTGTCAGCCCTCCACACATGTCTTTATTTTCCTTGTCCAATTAAGTATGATTATCTTCCATTCCTCTGATAAACCATCTGGGAAATAATTTGGGGCAGGGATTTTGAGCAACTAGAAGAGTTTCCAGCATAATATTGGAGTTCAAAAGTATTTGTCAAGTGAATGGTTAATGAATAAGCAAATGAACAAACTTGTCATTTACACTAAATAACTTCTACTATGAAAACCATGACAGTGATACTTAAAAATAAAAAAAGGTTATATGACTGGGACACTTAAAAAAATTTTAAAAGATGATGTGGAGTCTCAGGAAGCCCCATTGGTTTAATATTGAAAAAATGAGGATGCAAACACCATTTTACTGAAGAATAAGGGATTAACAATGACACTTTGAAGCCAGTTTACAAGTCAGACACACAAGCTTTTGTGGAATGTGCATCCTGCAGAAATAGATGAAAGGATGCATTGTTTGAGAACTGGTTCTGAGCAGGGTATTCCTATAATTATTCAGAGAATTAGATGCTGCAAATATTTTTAATTTAGGTAGTCCTACTATCTAAACCCAATGCCCCAGAGCAAACATAGAATATGCTCATCTGCTTGAAAGATAAAGAAGCTTGCTACTTCTGGGGTAAGGAAAGAACTAGCCCAACTCAAGTCTCTAGATGCAGAAAATGTCTTCACCATTTCAAGAAGTATAGAACTCAGGGACCCTTTGGCAAGGACAAACTCTTGATGTTATTTGATGAGCCCTCACTATTTTGACACCTGAGTTTTCTCAGAGTGCTGATGTACTCTATTTCTATTTCCAGTTGTGCTCTTTTCTTTATTTGAGGGAATTGGTTCATGGAATTTATATATTGATTGAAAACTTATGCAGCCAAATATAATCTAACTCTAATCATTTAAAAAAACAAAAACAAATTAGAGCCAGGCATGATGGCACACACTTATAATCCCAGCACTTTGGGAGGCTGAGACAGGGGAATTGCGAGTTCAAAACCAGCCTCAGCAACAGCAAGGAGCTAAGCAACTCTGTGAGACCCTGTCTCTACATAAAACACAAAATAGGACTGCGGATTGCAGCTCAGTGGTCCAGTACCCCGGAGTTCAATCAAAAAAAAAAAAAGTAATTAGTCTGTCTGACATTCAGGAAGAAAAAAGCAGGAGATAAGATAATGTATCTCTGTGATGTCACCTTGCATTTCACGATACCACAATGCATAGTGCACATTTGGTACAAATTGAAAACAAAATGCCAGCCTCAAAAAAAGTGATAGCAAACACCACATTGGCAGAATCAAGAGAAAAGGCATAACTCAATTCATATGATTACATACCAAAAAATAAGGAATTCTTTTAGTATTGATAAATTTTTATCATATTGACAAATTTAAGCATTTTAAATTTTTTTATTCGTTCTAAGTAATTATACATGACAGTAGAATGCATTTTGACATATTGTACACAAATGGAGCACAACTTTTCATTTCTCTGACTGTGCATGGTGCAGAGTCACACCAGTAATGTAATCACACATGTGTATAGAGTAATAATGTCTGTCCCATTCTACAGTCCTTCCTATCCCCACACCCCCACTCCTCCCCACACTCCCTTCTACAAAATCCTAAGTTCCTTCATTCTTCCATACCAACCCCCTGCCGCCCCACTATGGATCAGCATCGCTTCTCAGAGAAAATATTCAGTCTTTGGTTTTGGAGGATTGGCTTCTTTTACTTAGCATGATATTCTCTAGTTCCATCCATTTACCTGCAAATGCCATAATTTCATTCTTCTTTTAGGTTGAGTAATATTCCATTGTGTATATGTGCAACATTTTCTTTATCCATTCATTGGTTGAAGAGCACCATCCATAGTTTGGCTATTGTGAATTGAGCTGCAATAAACATTGATGTGGCTGTTTTACCGTAGTATGCTGAGTTTAAGTTCTATGGGTATAAACCAAGGAGTGGGATAGCTGGGTCAAATGGTTCCATTATTTAGCTAAAATTAGCATATTGCAACAATTGTTCAATTTATCATTCAAATAAGACTTTGTTCATTATTGTCTGATAATGTGAATTGTCATTTCTTTGGCATCTTTGTAAAAAATGTATCAATATTGCCTGTACTATCATCTCAATCCAGGGAGACTGAAAATAGGAGTTCTTCTTTCTCTGATTCCAGCTCCCTCCCCTCGATGTACATTTTGCAGAACAGAAGATATGTAAATGTTGATTGGATTACACTAAAACACAAGCTCATTAAGAGTATAAAGATAAATTCAAACAGAATTCTCCTTGGCATCATGTTCTCAAATATCAAAAGCATGAGATTTTAGGGTTGTTTGCTATACTCACATTCACAGAGAAAATGATTTTAAAATATTATTTCCTGATAATCTTCCTTCTAATTATTTTCATCTCCACTGACATACCAATATTATTACAACTAACATATTAGTTGCGTAATTATCATTCTATGTAGAGCGTGTTCTAGCTCACGTATAACTTTGATCTCATTTCATTACATTAACACTGTTCACATCAGTATCAGCAGAAAATACATTTCAATCTCTCTCAAATTGTTTTTCATTCAAAATAAATGTATCTACAGATATTTAACATGTGTGAAACAACTGCCAACCTGCCTGACTACCTTTTTGAGATACCATTTACTTTTTTATCCAAAGTAGTCAAATAAGTTTTAGAAATGGATTTTTCTAAAAACATATAATATACCAGTTCAGCTTTCACTTTACTTGTAGACAGAAATTTTAAAAATTGAAGTAGAATACAAACAATTGTATAACTCTAAAGACGAAAGAGTAGGGCACATTCTCATAATGTAATAAGAATGATAAACTAACAGCAAAACTTTATAGAGAAACAATACTGTCTACAAATGCAAAAGAATTGAGAAGAGGTAGATGAAGGTAACACTGTTCAAAGGACCTTGCACTTTAAATGGAGTGGTACAGAGCAACTAAAACACACACACACACACACACACACACACACACAGAGCCATGACTTGTAAACAAATAGAAGAGAAAATTGAAATCAAAAGGATGAAAAGAGAAGAGTAGATGGCTAAATAGAAACTGAGCTACATAAATTGAAATCAAACTAAAATATTACTGTTTGTCATGTAAATAATCTAAACATTCCAGTTTCAAGTCAAGGGTTGTCAGATTGGACTACAGTGATGCAGCCACTTCAATGTTTATAGCAGCTCAATTCACAATAGCTAAACTATGGAACCAACCTAGATGCCCTTCAATAGATGAATGGATAAAGAAACTGTGGTATATATACACAATGGAATATTGCTCAGCAATAAAAGAGAATAACATTATGGCATTTGCAAGTAAATGGATGGAGTTGGAGAATATCATGCTAAGTGAAGTAAGCCAATCCCAAAAAACCAAAGGCAGAATGTTCTCTCTGATAAGTGGATGCTGATCCATAATGTGGAGGAACACATGGGAAGAATGGAGGAACTTTGATCATAGGTGTGGGAATGGGGAGGGGGCATGGGGACAGTAAAGATGGTGGAATGAGATGGCCATCATAGCCCTAGCTTTATGTATGATTGCATGTATGTTGTGATTCTACATCACATACAACCAGAGAAATGAAAAATCGTGCTCCATCTGTGTACAACAAATCAAAATGCATTCTGCTATCATGTATACCTAAGTAGAATAAATAAATAAAAATTTTTAAAAGACAGAGAAAAGAATAAATCACAGTGGATGGAAACTCATACATATTTAACACACACACCCTGCATAAACACACTTGTGTGTGTGCAAACTGAAAGAACAGAAAATGATCTACCATGTAAATGCATGCACTCAAGACTAAGCAAAAGAAATCTTGAGTGCATACATTAAGATTAGATAAATTAGACTTCAGAGCAAGGAATGCAACCAGAGATAAAAAGGAACATTTCATAATAATATAGAGATCAATTGGTCAGGATGATATAAAGTCTCCAAATGTGTATGTGCTCAATAGCAGGGAAAAATATACACAAAACATGTGAAAATAAGATTTTTATAACTGAAATATTTTCTGACATAATTATAATATTACTATTATCATAGTAAAACTCAAAATATTTGAAAATTAAACAAAACTTATAAATAATCCCTGGATAAAATAAGAAAACTCATGGGAAATAAAAAATATTTTAACCTGAAGGAAAATGAAACATCTATATTTGTGGGATGTAGCAGAAGCAATGTTTAGAGGAAAACAGAGGATCAAACGTGCGTTTTAGAAAAGAAGCTGAGTTTCAAATAGAAAATCTCAGATTCCATTTTAAGAAACTATGGAACATTGATGAAATTAAGTCCAAGACATGAAGAAGGAAATAAATAATAAAGATAAAAATAATGAAATGGGGAGCCAACTTACAGTGGAGAAAAGCAATAAATCTAAAAGCTGGCTCTTTGAATGAAAGTCCTGGTAGTTACCAGAGTCTGAGAAGGGAGGGTTGGGGAGGTTGATCAACAGGTACCAAGCCACAGTCAGATGGGATCAAGTTAGGGTGTGCTATTGCATAGTGGGGTACCTATGGGTTACAATTATTTGCCTCATATTTTTAAAAAACTAGAGAAATGTTTTTGAGTATTTTTACCATGAAATTATAAATATTTGACCAAATAGATATTGTAATCTATTCAAGTATTAGACAATTCGTACATGTATTGAAACACCACATGGTACTCTATTCATATGTATAATTTTTATGTTTTTAAGTATCATCTAAAAAAATAATTTTCTAAGCGAGGTGCAGTGGTGCATGCCTGTAATCCCAGGGATTCATGAGGCTGAAGCAGAAGGTTTGCAAGTTCAAGGCTAGCCTCAGCAACTTAGTGAGACAATAAACAAGTTAAGTGAAATCCTGTCTCAATATTTAAAAAAATAAAAAGGACTTGGAATATAGCTCAGTGGTTAAGTGCCCCAAATTCAATCCCTGATATTAATAATAATTATTATAATTATAATTATAATTTTCTTAAAAGCTTAAAACCATGAATTTTTGTAATAATGTATGTTGACTATACAAAGCTCCAAGAAGTAAAAAATTCAGTAAAGTTGTTTATCTTCTAACCAGCATGACAAAGAAAAGATGATACTTAAATGAACAATATCAGAATAAAAAAGACATTACTATAACTCCTATGAACATTGAAAGATGATAAGGAAATGTTATATAAAAATCTTTATGCCAATAAACTTGAGAACTCAGGTGCAATGGGCATATTCCTTCAAAGATATAAAGTAACTATAGAAGAAATATATTTGCTGAATAACTTTTTTTTTTCAATTAAAGAAATTAAATTCAAAGTTCAAAATCATCCCCCAAAGGAAACAACAATCTGAGGTGGCTTCACTGGTGAATTCTACTAAATATTTAAGCAATAAATAATGGCAATTTTTCACTTCCACAAAATAAGGATAAAGCTTTTTATTTTGTGAAGTCAGGATTACCCTGACATCAAAATCAGCAAAGATTCTGAAAAAAAAACTCATGTATCATTTTTTTTTCCATGAACCACACCCTGTCTCCCCCTTCTCTGTGTTTCCATTCTCTCCAGAATACCATGACATCAAACATAACTTTCTGTTTACCGGCAGATCTCACTTATTGAACTAAAACCAGCTTTAGAACAAGTGCTATTTTTCTTTCCTATTTGCATCCTCAACACTTGGCCGACACTGCATGTGCAAATTACCAAATACATGGCTCAAGTGGATGCTAGAATTCCCCTTTTGCTGAAGTTCAATACTGAGTTATAATCACCTTTGATCAGCCAGCTTTTTCAAAAGTCCACTGGGTTTCTCTGCAGTTCCCTAATTAGTTGAATGTTTTGATGAATGGTATTTACTTTTTCCAATCAGAGCTCATTGTCAGATTAATAAATGCTTTGCTTTCTATGATTTTCCAAATGTACTGAAATAGGTCTCTGTGCCTAGAGAAGGGAGGATATTATTACTCTCAAGTCCCCTGTGCAGCAATTTTGTTATTTTGTTGCACAGTTTCCTTCACCTACATCCAGATCCTTTTGGAACCATCAAAGGTCAAATTCATTTTCTCCTTGTCTAACTATGTCCCTCTAGGTATAGGTTTAAGTGTACTAAAATAGCTCTTGTGTTTTGTTGCTCTTGTGCTGTGATTCAAAATGTGCCAGCTATTAATTTCAAAAGCACTGGGAAAATGCATGAGACTCCCTGACTCTTCATGTCCCTGCAGGATTCTTGTAAGTGAGCTTGCTTTGCACAGCACAGGCCAACCATCTTACCTGGTGCCGACTACTTCATTATGGAAAGATTCAAGTTCCCCAGAATTACACTTGTGTGGAAAATCATTTAAATGGAAAATCCCTTTAGCTATTTTAATGTAAAGGAGTGCCAAGTGCATGTCAAAAAGAAGTAGGCCACTCACTAACAAATACAATATGTAAATAGGCAAAGATGAAAGGATTAGTAACCAAGAATCAAAATATCAGATTTAAGTTGTTGTTATTGATTATTAAAGACGAAACATTTATATCCTTTTATTTCCCTAGAAAATGAAGTAGTATTTTGTATCTGTCCTTATTTTTCTTATATGTGGCTCTTTTATCCCCTAGCACTAGGGATTATTGAACCCAGGGGCTCAAGCAGGCAATTGTTCTACCACTGAACTACATTCCCAGATCTTTTTATTCTTTCATCTTAAGACAAAGGTCTTGCTAAATTGCCCAGTCTGGCTTTATTCTTGAGATCTTCCTATCTGGTCTTCCAGAGTGGCTGGATCAGTGTTTAATTTCTTTGTCTTCGTTTTGAAATGGTACTGGAGATTGAACCCACGTTTTCTTTACCACAGAGCCATAGCCTCAGTTATCTTTATTTTTTAATTTGAGACAGAGTCTTGCTAAGTTCCTTAGGGTCTTGCTAAGTCCCTGAGATTGTCCTTGAATTTATGATCTTCCTGCCTCAACCTCCTGAGTTGCTGAGATTACAGATGTGCGCCACAGCTTCAGCTTCATATGGGACATTTTTAAAATAAACATATAAGTTGTATGGTTTCAGCCCATACCTTGTTGTAGGTCTTGGTTTTGACCTTTATTAAGAGCATCATTGCTTCAATATAAATAAGAGAAATATCATAGGAGAAATCACACACATTTCTGAAATAGTGGGTAGAAGTAGACAAAGAACTAAAATAGTAAATAAGAAATAAGTTCCTAACAACAATTTTATTTTATTTTATTTTATTTTATTTGTTCCTAAGGTCACTATATTTTAGGGCAGAGGAAAATATCAATATTTATAGTGATTGCATAAGTTCTTTTTTGTTTTTAGAGTCTTTTTTTATTTTTTTTATTTTTTCTCAAAAATTGCATTTTAATACATGGAATGCCTTATATTACAGTAGTAATAGCAGTAGTAAAAATGGTCAGCCTGAAGGTAGGAGTGAGGGAGCCAGCATGTGCCTTGACCAATTACAAGTAAACAGGCCCTGTGACAAGGGCTTTATGTGAATCAGTATTTTTGGTTTTCACAATAGCACTATTAGGTGAATAGTGCTATTATAATTCCAGATCAGAACAACTGAGTACGGTCAGCCCTCCATGTCTGTAGGTTCCTCACCCTCAGATTCAATGGACTATGGATTGAAAATATTCAGAAAGTTTTGTGTCTGTAGTAAACATGTATAGCCTTTCTTTTCTTGTCATTATTCCTAAACAATTAGGAATAATGACAGAACAATTATTTTCATAGCATTTACATTGTATTATTATAAGTAATCTAGAGGTGATTAAGGTAAATGGGAGGGCAAATACTATGCTATTTAATAAATTGGAGTTGAGCATCTGCAAGGTTTAGTATCTGCAGAGGACCTGGAACCAGTTCCTGATGAAGAGCAAAGGATGACTGTGCATGCCACCCTATATAAATGTAAAGTTTTCCATGGTCAGTAGCTAGTACCTAGTCAATCTGGAATAGAAAATCTGAGTGTGATGTTTCCAGAGCCCATCTAAATAGGGTTTAGAGACAAGCAGGACCGGATTAAATTTAGTCTTCATCATCTCTTACTCAGTAAACTTTTAAAGTGACTTCAGATCTTGGCAATACTTTACTGCAAAGGCCCAAATAATAAATACCGTAGTCATTGCAGGCCACACAGCCTTTGTTGCAAGTATTTGATGTGCCTTTGCAGAATAAAGGTAGCTACAGAGAGTAAGTGCTAATTTACTTTCCAAAGCAAGTGGGCCCTTGCTTTATGTAATCACTCTTAGCTTCGGATTATTTTATCTAAAATGAGGATGATCTTAACATTTTGCGGTTGTTGCAATTATGTTATATAAACATGCAAAGGATGAAGTATGAAAAATATTCAGTGTTCAACATGTTAGCCACTATTATTTTTGCTATTTTTGACATTTCATTATTTCCCTCCTCTTTAAGCAACAGAGTGAAGATAAGGCTTATATTTTCCCTAAAACAAAAATGTTACCAAAAATGCAAATAGCCCTTTTAAATGTAAAGCTAAATGTGTGTGTGTGTGTAAAATATGATGCTATCAAGGGTTATATTAATTAATTCAAATTTTTAGAGAATTTCAATGTGAAGAATCTTCTAGGTGTTAGAAATGCAAAGATCAGATAAATACATAATTTATCAAGTTAAAGTCTAAAAAGGAATTGACTTATGTATAGCTATCTGAAGTTACATGATGTATTTTCTATTAGTACCACTATAGTAGTTATAAATGGTATTATAATAATTGATTTTCTTCTCTGATTCTTCTATTATTAGTTTGTGATATTCTTGAGGCCTGAGATGGTCTGTCTCACTGTTTACTGTGGATCCTTACAACAGTAAGTGTAGCAGTGAAAATGAATACAGAATAGCAGAAAGGCTATTAAATTTTGTGAAATCTTGAGATAGAGAGGGAGGTCCCATCTGGATTGGTCAATGCTACAAGAAAAAGGAATAAAAAGTAAAGTATACTCTAATTTTGATCAATATGTATTTTAGCCTTCACAAAATTAAACTGTACACATATTTTAAATTATTTAATCAAATTAATGACATGAGTCTTTTAAGAAAAGTTCTATTTAGAAATATTTAAGATATGGATTCAAAGCAGAATGTCAAGCTTGCTACCTTGAAGTTTCAAAAGGAATAATGATTCCAATAGCATGCCCAACTATATCTTTTATCAATTATCTTTGATCCAGGCATATTAAAGAACATGAAGAATATGAAATAAAAGAGTATTCAAATAAATGATCTATCCTTTAAAAATATTTGCTCTTTAGGGAGTGATATTAGCCAAATTATATTGTTATATCGTGTGCATGTATAAATAGGTGACAACAAATCCCATCATTATGCACCACTACAATGCACTAACAAGAAAACATAAAAAGAGAAAAGAAAGCTCTGCTCCTTAAACATTAAAGCTGAAAGCTGAAAGTGAACATCTACTTAGAACCACAGATGTGAAATATAGTGATTATAAGAGCAGTTAACAGCTGACAGCAAGAAATTGTTGTTTCTGTACCAAAATACTAAACTTACAAAATGTGAACACTAAAATTTTAATATTAAAACTTCAAGAATATCTATATTTGTAGTAATATTTAAGATTGGCTCCTGTATTTTGAAAGTTTATTCCATGATGCAAATATTAAGCTTCAGTTGAGTACAGATTTTACCACTTAGCTGCTTGGCTTTTCTCTAAACCATCTACTTGATGCACTTCCAAATATAGGTTTCTAGTTTTAAAAACAATTTCTCTTTTTTCTGTGACTTTCACCTGTGACTCATGCTCTGCATTGGTGGTCTTAACGTTAGATTTTAGTGTACAGTTTTTAAAGTATTGGTTAGGATCATAAAGATCTAGAGGAGAAGAACTCCAAAAATCTTAGCTTTGAGCTAGGTGTACAAATTAATGAGCACTGGAGACATCTATTTTTGTAAGCAGGAAGTACATGTGCTGTTTGTGTGCACGTATGTTTGGATATGTGTATCAGCCTGTATGTGGTGCAGTATGAGCACTTTGGGCTATACACCCCATCTCACCGCCCGTTGGTAGTAGCATATTCCATAGACCAAATGCTCAAGTATAGGATTCAAAAACCTAAGGAAGTGACACAAATAGCCAGGGCATTGGAAAAGTAGTAATGGCAATAACATTCACAGTAAGACTACAATTATTGTAGGGACTTTGGGTGTGGTAGATGGTGAGAGTATAGATTTAAATGTCTTTAAATATTAACATGAAATCACAGGGCAACTACATTGCAAAACTAAAATCCTGCAGATAAAATAAAATGGGAAAAAAATGAGGTGACAAGGCATCTCCTAAATTCCAAAACACAAATGGTAAAGATAAACTTCCAACACCATTTGATCTGCATAGTAACTATCTCTATGCATGAGAAAACATAAGGAGACAATGCGACATTTGGTGGCCTCAGAAAAGCAGGATCTCGAAACAGGCAAGAGATATTCACTAGAAAGCAGAGGACCAATTTAAGAACAGGAGCTAAAACGAGAAGGTTGTCATCGGAATTTATTGTGGATCAATGCAAAGATTCTGTAATATTAAAGGAGCTAGAGTGGGGTTTACAGGTTTGGAATGCTTAAAACTCCTTTAGGAATTCCATTGGGGCTCCCCTTAAGATAAAAGCCTTATACTTAGGAGAAAATGTTGGAAGTGGAATCCAGATTGAACAGGAAAGTGATGAGAAGAGGTTCAGACAAACACTGGGGAAGGCAATGGAGCCCAAGTAGCTGAGAAAGCAAGCTATCATGTTTTCGAACACTTCAGGAAAGAAACAGAAGAGAAATCTTTGTGAAAATTATAACAGCTACTCTGAATCACAAATCTCAAAAGTTCAGAAAAGGCAATTTTACAGGCAACATAAAAGTACAAGTAAAATCTCATAAGAAATTTTCATAGAAGAGAATGATCAACAGACATTTTTTAATGAGTGGGAAAAAAGCACAACAGAAAGGCTTACCCAAAGAACAGATCAAAATACTAAGCTTCTGTATTCAAAAGACTTAAGAGGCATTAAGAAATATACATGAGACAAAACAACATAATTCAGAATTATAAAAATTAATCTAGCTGATGATTGGACTTTTTAAGTTATTTCAGACATTAAGACATGATACCCAATATTCAGGATAAATGAAATGATTGTGTCTTAAAAATCATAGAAGGTACAAAGAAAGAAAAATTTAAAAATCAACAAGAAATAAAAAGAATAAAAGATCCAAAAAAGTAACAAATATGAAAGATAGTACAGATCAAATTATGGATGATAATAGTTTCTGAAAAAAAGAACAAATTTCAAATTATAGTTAAAGAAAAAATTCATAACATTAAAAAACACTTGAAACTACATGCCAAGAATTCATACTATAAAGCCTAATATGGCTAACACAAATATAATATAGAAAACCTATTAAACATTAGTGAAAAGAAAGAAATATGAAACTTCCTTGGTATCTAAGGAAAAAGTAACTTGTAAGGAAAATAAAATTATATAGCAAAGTGGTATACCCAAAGAAACTGGAGTAATATATTTCAGATACGAAGAAAATAAAGGGACAAGATATAAGTAAAAGATTTTATATCCAGCTGAACTGACTCAGGTGTAAAGGCATATAGTAACATGCAAGCACTCAGGGAAATTTACTCCCATGAATCTTTCCTGAGGAACTTTGATTTTCACTCAACCGAAATGAAGACTCATCAGTCTGAGTTTGAGCTATAAGCATTAAACATGGGTACCTGCAAGAGGAAGAGAGAATAATAGCAATGACTATATGCTCAGTTAACATAGATGCAGTAGAATTTTTTTTTTAAATGGAAGATTGAGGAATAGAGAGAACATATGCAATGATATTTAACTCTTCTCAGTATTCATACTTGCAGTAGTACTATTACTCTGGACGATGTGTATGTAATTTGGGCAAGTAAATGATATTTGTTTGATATTTTAATGGCATTATCTACCATGTCCTTGAGAACCAGGATTTTCAATGCAGAAGTAGAAAGATACAGATGTCATATAGAAGGTATCAGATTAAAAGATGATGAGGACAACAATGTGTTGTACTCCTACATGGTTAAATGTCTGTTCAGCAAAATCCTAACTTGAGGAAATTCTACAGGCCAATGGAGTCACCTCCTCAGCAAATGAATTTTAAGGACAAGAAATGGATAAAAATGGCACTTATAAATTAAAAGTGATTTAAGAGACACTAATATTTTAAAATGTAGAAAAATTGAATAATAGCATGTAGAGATGCACATTTGAAGGAAAATATTATGCAAGTTTGTGATTCATATAAAAGTGACACAGTAAATACATTTGAGAGAGGGAATGGACTGAGAAGTAAAAGAAGAGATAAATTCTGGAGGGATTTCTCAACTATTGAGAATAGTTGTAAGGTTCTTACAAAGATAGTTGCCTTATCATAATTTATTATAGCATACATGTTTTGTGTCTGTGTTTTCATTTACAATTAAATGTCTTTAAATGTAAACAGAAATGAATAAGCACAGTAGTGAGAAGTCCTAAGTTGCTAAGAATGCCCAATGTATACCATCTCCTTAGAATCTCCTCAATTGCTTTGTTTTGCTAAGCCTGGTTTTTCAAATTCTCTGTGGAGTCTTCTATCAATCTGATTTATTTATAAATATAAATATATATATATGTAAAATAAGCCAGATTATTTGACATTGAGCTTTTCCCACTCTTTGAATTTTGCTTTTCATACTAACAATGAAACATAACATGCTTTTCTATTGCAATATATTCCTGTATTATGTAAATATGTATACATATATACATTTGCTTATTTATATATATAAAACGAGACTTCATTTCTATTAAATTATGATTGGTGTAGCAGGGAAACCTTGCGCGAATGATTAACTTTCATGAGTATGACTTTCCTCCAGTGTGATCTGCTGATAATGCTTACCTAGTAGCACCACACACAACTCTAAACCCTCAATGAGTAATTGCTAGCATTCTTGCTTTTTATGATTGCCCTGTAAAAGGATGAGAAAAGGATGATGTGCAGTTCCTCAAGTCTAGGCGACTGGAAAATGTTGGAGCTGCTGATTATAATAGAGCATCCACAAAGAGAAAGTTTATGAAACAAATGAATTTAATTTTGCCCTTATGAAATCCACGTTTTGACAACTATTTAATTGTGAATTATCCTTAGAAAATTCTAAGCTGAGAGTACTGAGTGTAGTTCTTCTTCTGGGGTGTCTTCGGCATGCTAGTGTGAAGACTTCAAATATCTCCAATGAAAATGCTCAGATTCATTTCTATCTCTCTTGTCACTATAACAAGGGGAATTAATTAAAGTGTTTTCTGCGGGCTCATTAACCCACCAATTACCCATGAAACTTTGATTTGGATATTTGCTACTCCATAATTAGTCAAACATAACAGGAGAAGACTGGATAACAGAGAAATTTAGCTAATGAGTACTCTTTGCCAATTGGACTGGCTTCAGTAACAATAGAAAGCAAAGAGCAATGATTATTAGCTAATCAGTGCTCACTGCCTCCATCACTGATTCCTCCTCACCATGAATGACTCAGCACAAGAATATTCTGTCTGCCCATTTTTTCAGGTGTGACTATCTCTCTCTCTTTCAATACCTTTAGTAGTATCATTGTTATCTCCAGCTGTTGCTTTCTCAAAAAGACCGTGATTGTGCATGTATTAACTATCACTACCAATGAACTGAGCTCACCCTTAGCCACTTTGTGTTTGGAAAAATTATGTATTGCACAGTGTTCCTCAGCCTCTTCTAGGGCAGATATTATCAGTAGAACTAATTACTGTTGTAAATCCTGTAGTACTCTGCATTGGAACATAGAAATGAGCAGAAGATGGCATTTAAAAACTGGACATTTGCCTACTGACTCTTTATCATCCGTCAGGTATCCAGGACATGCATGATAGGGCCTCTTCCCATATTTGGATTACTCTGAATTTAATTACATTTTCTTTCTGTTTGTCACTTTGCATTTTACAATATGTGATCATAATTTTAGCACCTCCTAAGCATTAACTGTATATCTCATTCATGTGCATACTTCTCAGCCTTCCCTCTACTTTTCTTTCATCAGGTCAGCATATATAATATTTAAAAGATGCTGACCTAAATGTATTTTCCTTCCTGAGCTAAAGCATTCTCCCATTTTAACTTATGACTTTCTCCATGTTGGCAAGAAGAAAAAGGGAAAATCCATAGTCAATGACATGATTATTGGTCAGATGAAGAGTGAGGATTGAAACCTGGTTAAGAATATAAGACTTAAGCTCAGATTTCACTGTTATTCACATAATATGAGCCCACATGAATTTTCCCAAATCCTCAACTGCTTTGCAATCTATCTTTCATTGTTGTGGAAAGATTTGGGCAAACACATCTTTAAGATTTTCTTTCTCCCAGGATACGGAAGACCCTTCTTTCCTTAAGAAAAGAATATCTAGGATCTTTCCTTGAAATAAATGGGGACAAGCATTAAGCAGAGACCAGAGGAGGGGAATCTAAGGAGAACATGGTGTTTACTTTATTGCTCTTCAAGTATTGGGGGACACTCAAACTTAAAACAAAAAAAATTATTTGTTACTGTAATTTATAGCTTCAGCCTAATTCAATCTAATTTCCTACGGCACCAATGAGTAAGAAAAAAAGCACACATGGATTTAGAAAGGATAATGTATTTGAAAAATCAGTGGCTTTCAGAAACAAGAATTAAACTAATTATTTCCCATCTTAGAGAAAAATAAATAAATCTAGAAAATTTTAATGTGAAATTACCCATGAGTTACAAGATTTTTTTCAATAAAGATAAATTGTTGAGAAAAGATTTTTCTAAGTATAAACGTCTGAAAGAAATGAAGAAAGTGGTCCATTTGTCTTCATAGGAATTGGAACATCATCACATATGTATAAAAAGCATTTTATGTTGATAACATGTACTTTTGAAATGTTTTTCATACATACAAATGAGGAAGGAAATTTTGCATTCCAAATTAACATATCAGGTACCAGATAGCACAAAGCTAATGTCTTCTGGGGTGTGCTATATATCAGTATTTCAGCAAACCAGGTCCTCACACCAATTGCACACAGACTCAAGGATGAAATGATAAGCTGAAATTTAAAACTGTGCTAAAGTGGGTATCTGAGACCTATACCTGACCATACTAGATATAGGCCCTGGAATTTTTATTTCTGTCCAACAGCATAAGTCATTTTTATGAATATCAAACTATCTAGGACAGCAATGGGGACAGATCATCCATTTAATAAATTATAATTGGATTAATTAAACTAAAGCTGTGAATCAAATAAAACACTCCCTCAACACTTGTAATGACTCCCTTTAGAATAAAGAAAAGCCCACACATTTCTCGTCTTGACATTGAAGATTCTCTTTCAGTGGACCTCGACTCAAAGCCTATGTCATTTGTCTCTGCCTCCCATCACACAATCTCACCAGTACTCCCACTGAGCATACACTGCCTGCCCCTCAGTCATTCTGACTATTCATGGCTGCTGTAGTATGTTTGGGACATTCCATTTTGTATAATCCTGCCTATTTTCACTTCCCTATGCAGTGTCTTCCTTCAGAATCAATCCCCACCTTCTACCATGGTCTCTCCAAATCACAAAGCTCCGAACTCTAAATTCCCATTTGTTCTCACATCCTACTCTATACTCCATGGGCACTTTGCACTTCTACTACAACATACAGCTGATGTGTAATGTCTGATTTGTAATAATCACTTGTGTGTCTGTATTGGTCTAGAGGAATATGGATCTGTATGAGTCTCTAAGGACCAGTCTTTGCTTTTTAATTGCCATCTTATCTAACATGCTCTTTTATTTATGATGATACTTGATACTTGCTTATTGAATTGACCATGTTAAAAATCATCTAAGTTTTTTTGCCTTTTATGTAACATTCCACCAAGACTTCTTTTCACTACCAAAATTCAGAGAGTTTCTGAGGGGTTACCTGTTCTTTAATTTTTTAGGATACACGAATGATTCATTGGTGCTATAAATAATTATTATGACATAGCTATTACTTCTACCAGAAAACATATGGGCTATGGATTTCTATCAGAAATAAATAAGGTACCAATGAAGACTTTGAAATAAAAGAAGGGCATGATTTCACTTGTTGTAAAACAATACCCATAGTTGTTCAGTGAGAACAGAGTGAACATTTCCACAAGGGCCAAATAAGGAGACCAGTTAGGTATCTGTTGCAATGGTCTATGCTTAAGATGATGGTGATTTGTATTTGGAGTATTATAGTAGAAGATGTAAAAAGCATTTGGGTCTTAAATATATTCTGAAGGTAGAGCCAACAGCCTTTTTTAATGGACCAGATGTGTCACATATAATAAAGTGACAAGTCAGATTAAAGATTTTTTTAACTTGGCAATTGAGGGATGGACTTACCATCAAATGAAATGGGAAAAACTGTAATTGAAGCGAGTTCATAAATGAGGGAGAGGATTTTCCAGAGTTTAATTGAACATATTAAATTAGACACATTTATGTTGTACCTACGCAGTTGAATATATGGGCCTAGAAGTTTAGAGAAGGAAATTGACTGGAGATAATTTTGGAAGTCATGGGAGATGAAAAAAGAAAACCAGTCAAAGAGACCATTGAAATCATTATGGAGACTTCTCAAAAAATTAAAAATGAAACTACCATATGATCCACCTTTACCACACCTCATTGTCTATCCAAAAGAATTAATGACTGCATATTTTGGGGATCTATGCATAGCCACATTCATAGCAGCACAATTGAAATAGCAGCACCAGCTTAGCTGTCCATCAACAGATAAGTAGATAAAGAAAATGCAATGGAGTTTTATTCAGCCATAAAGAAGAACAAGATTGTGTCATTTGCAGGAAAATGGATGGAACTGGAGAGCATCATGGTATGTGAAATAAACCAGACTCAGAAAGACAAGTGACATATGTGTTCTC
This sequence comes from Geosciurus inauris, assembly GCA_004024805.1. Classification (NCBI taxonomy): domain Eukaryota; kingdom Metazoa; phylum Chordata; class Mammalia; order Rodentia; family Sciuridae; genus Geosciurus; species Geosciurus inauris. Next base: position 35,665 of record PVHX01011984.1, on the reverse strand, counting down.
TCATATATGAAAAGTAGAGAGAATAAAAAACAGTCCTATGCAAAGGGAAAGGAGACCGTTTGGGTAGAGGAAGGAGACTGGGGAAGAGAGGAGAGGTGGGCAAGAGGAGGTACTAGAGAGTAAAGATGATCAAATTATGTTGCATACACGTACAAATACACCACCATGAACCCACTGTTCTTAATAATGAAGATGCAGGAATGAAAAAATTCAAAACAAAGTAGGAAGCAGAAGAAGTAGAGAGAGGAAATACAAATGTCTTTTGAATCTTTTTTCTATACTGAGGGACAAAGAAGGGAGGTGGCTCCTGCCAAGGAAATGGAAATCAAAAGAAGTTTTGTTTTAGTTTTTATGGAGATTGAATTTTAAATTGGAAGAACTAGTGGCATGTTTATGTGCCAAGAGCAGAGTCTCTTTCTAGCAGACAGAGAGAATGTGATATAAAGAGAGAATTCCTTACTTCTCAAGTAAGTCCTTGAGAAGGTTCAAAGGCTGGACTCTTGTGCACAGGAGGGGAGACTGGCATGAAGTGGGGACAGGCTTTGCTCATCTTTGAGAAAGGGAGGCAGACAGACTTATGCAACCACTAGAGAAAAGGGGAGATTACAGTTACAGAGAATAAGAGAGTCCTAGGGAGGCCTGGCAATACTTAGGGACATAATCCAAGGGCCAGAGACACTCTGAAGAAAATTTGCAGAACAGTTCAAAGACTGATTATAGAAGTTAAAACTTCAGTGTTCTATAGAGTCTTCAATCTGGAAAACTCTAAAGTTCATGATTCTGACAGCTTTTTTATTTCATGATTTTTTAGCAGAATATTTCTGCTACCTTAAATCTGAACAATCTATACCTCCCCTTCGGGTTTTCAAAGAAGTCTGTTGGTTCTGTATTTTTCAATAATCTGGAAACAGAATATGGAAAACCTGGAGGATTAGATTCTGAGCTTCCAGGTCTTTCTCTTAACATCAGAAGACTCTTCATCCTAGAAGCACTGAATGCTAAATAAGTAACAAGATGGACAGTGAATTGGAGCAAACCTTCAAGACAGAGTCTGGCTATTAGCTAGGGGAGGGCAGCAGAACTCAGTTGCACTGTTTAGGATAATAAATGACCTGAGAGCTCCCCTCTCTCTCTGATAAAGTATTGGACAAAGATTCAATTACAAATTGGATTTCATATAATAAATGGATAAATGATAGCATGGATTCAGAAAGAGCAAAGAGTAAGCAATTTCTGTTGAGGCATGAATTGGAATTCAGCCAGAAGGCTGGTTTAGACAAGTAAGAAAGATGTTTCAGGGCTTCTGGGGTGTCATTTGAAGTTCTTTAAGTTTACCAAGCTCAGAAGCATTAATTAAATTTAATTAAAATTAGCACATTAAAAATTAAATGCTTGCAGTTTGAAGGGCAATTTGGTTTTTTATAAAATGAAATCTCCCTGTACATAATGATCTGCTACTATAAAGTACTCTGAAAAACTCATTTTCTGCAGTTACTGTCATGGTAAATGCTGCTGTGAAATAATGCCCATTGAGAATACCTACACTTATATACATGGCCTTTAAGGTATATTAAGAAATGTTTGATGAATTCAATTTTTAAACAAAAAAAAAGGGGAGATAAATAATAAATTTAAGACTATAGACTGGTGCTGAAAGCCTAGTTCTGAGATTTATTCAGGGTGCAATTTGGGACAAGTAATTTAATTTTTCTGACCCTCAGTTTCTTTATCTTCTCCATGGGGATAATAAATCCTGCCGTTACATTGTTATTTTCTAGGATTTAATGAGTAACAGTGTATAAATCGCCTAACATTGTCTGGTAGGTTTTAGATATTTAATAAATACTAGTTGAACCAGAATCTGAGAAAGGCAGCTTGAAAATACTTCAATAAGAGATGTGCTATTATGTAAGAAGTTGATAAGAAAAAAGGATGAGAAAAATTCCTTGATTTTACACATTTAAATATTTGAGCTTCTGATAGGTGCACCCATTCCAGAGTACTTTTATGCTTGGGTGAAACTCAACCTTCCTAGTCCTTTGCCAAAATTCCCCTTATTTATAGCCTCCAAATATTAGTAAGTCACTTACCATCATTAAAATCATAGCACTTATAAGCTGGGCGCGGTGGTTCACGCCTGTAATCCCAGCACTTTGGGAGGCTGAGACAGGAGAATTTCGAGTTCAAAGCCAGCAAGGCACTTAGCGACTCAGAGAGACCCTGTCTCTACATAAAACACAAAATAGGGCTGGGGTGTGGCTCAGTGGTCGAGTACTCCTGAGTTCAATCCCTGGTACCAAAAAAAAGAAAAAAAGAAAGAAAAGTCATAGCACTTATGCAAACATGGTTTTGGAGGGTGGTGTTTTTGGAACATGAGTGAAAAAAGGTGTGTGAGGGAGAAGAAATAGCCAGTCTTCTACTGCCCCGCACTTGAATTTCTCAGGAAACCACTTTGCCCGCGTTACTGTTCTTCCTACTAAGAAACAGGCTTGGCTGTTGCAGTAGGTATGAGTTCTCTTTTAGGCCACAATATAAAAAGTTGTGCCCTATCTTGTCAACCAACAACTCTGCTGCCATTATTTGGAATGGAACTCATAGTCTAAGAGAAGGGAAAAATATTGAAAGTGTTGTAATTCCCAAGTGATTAGAGATCCACTCAACTATTAGATTCAAACAAGAAAGCTCTCCTGGGTGTAATGGTTTCCATATTAAGTGTCCCTCAAAAAGCTCATGTGTGAGACAATGTAAGAAAGTTCATAAGTGGTATGATTGAGTCATGAGACCTTTAACCTAATAAGTGCATAAATCCTCTAATAGGGATTAACTGGGTGGTAACTATAGGCAGGTAGGGTGTAGCTGAAGGAGGTGGATCACTGTGTCAGGCTTTGGGGTTTATATTTTGTCCTTGTTGAGCGGAAGAGTCAAAGCTAAGTGGATCAGGTAGCAATGCAGTTACATTTCTAGGCCATCAATGAGTGCATAAGCTCATTACCAAGGTAGGTCTCCTACACTGGAAAGAACATAAAATTATGAATTAGACATGTTGACAGGAAAGAGTAGTCGTTAAAGGAGGAAACAGGCAAAATCTACTTCCTAGGGGAGCATACTCAGTCCAAGAGAAAGAATATTGCATTCATACACTCTGGTGTTGGACAACTAGAGACAAGTTAGCCAATGGATGGCATCAGATGTAGTAATGGGGGATACTGAGGTTATGGCAGGAGGAAACGTAGATAGGACACTCTGCTGGATCAGGAAAAAGAGATGGTGGTGGTGATGGGTCGCCACCAGCTAGTAGAAATAGTAAAATAGTTTTCAGAAATATTTAAGGATTAAACTTCACTGTTCAAAATAATTCTGCTCTTTACTGAGGTGACCACAGAGATGACATCTTTACTCTCTGTAGCTTCTTGAACTATCCTGTTCCCATCTCCCTCTATTGCAGCTAGTTCCATGCTGCCTTGCCCTCCTTCTTGGAACTGAATGTCCAATGCCAGATAAGGAGTGGCTCCAGGGCAGGAAGAAAAATCTAAGAGTAGAAGAATAGATGGTTAAATACAGAGTATGCCACTGTGTGTGTGTGTGTGTGTGTGTGTGTGTGTTTCCTTTTCAATCAAGAATAGGAACAAAAACAACTTTTAAAATCTTTTATGAAATATATATGGAGGAGGAGAATTCCTCTTTGGATATTCTTACCTTTTAGATTTGTTTTCTTAAAGCTTTAGTTCAATGAAGAGGGAAAAAGCAAGTGAGATTATAGATGGGACAGAAAATATTCAGCCAGAGGCTAACATATCCTTGAAGCCTATGAGCATGTAGTGGCTGGTCTTCAAATAGGCCTGGGGAGCAGAACATTCTTGCCCCTGAAATAGTAAGCAACAGAAACAAATAATCTAAATGCTCTAGGCGTCTGTTTCCTCATCTATAAAATACGGAGGCTGAGCTAGATGATCTTCAAGTGACTTGCAGCATCGATGCCTTGACACTCAATGGGTGTCCCTTTGGTGCACTTTCCTTTTCATTTATTCCACTCGAATCCAAAGTGCTCTCCTCTCCTACTGTAGGGAGTCCGTCTTTGGAAAGATGATTATTCCATGTGCATCAATCTGAAGCCGATTTCCACAGTGAGCATCTGTTCACTCTCAGGTGCGAGGCTGTGATGAAGCTCTGGTTCTGTAAACTCTGTTGCCAGGCAGGAGAGAAGGCAAAATCAAGTGGAAAGACAGAAATTCTTGAGAAATCATTAAATACCCCCCAGAAACTGCAAAAAAAAAAAAAAATGTAAAGGAAAAACACACAGAATCAAGTTGTTGTCAACTGAACAAAATGTGGAAAGGGAAAAAAAAATTCTTGGTTTCCATGTTCTTCATCTTACCCCAAATCAGCTCATCAGCTCAAGGAGAGCATCCAGGGGCAGTTGGCACAGGATTCAGATTCAGTGATGAGGATGAGATTAAATTCTTCATTGGAGAAGACAAACATTTTGATTATGGATACATCTTTGTGTAACTTAGAATGACAAGCTACTTGAAGCTGGGTGCAGTGGTGCATGCCTGTAATACCAGCCATTTGGGAGGCTGAGACAGGAGATCATGAGTTCAAAACCAGCCTCAGCAACGGTGAGGCACTAAGCAACTCAGTGAGACCCTGTCTCTAAATAAACACAAGAATAGGGCTGCGGATGTGACTCAGTGGTTGAGAATCCCTGAGTTCAATGCCTGGTACTAAAAAAAGTAAAAATAAAAAAAAGAATAACAAGCTACTTGAGAAAATCAAGTAAATATTGTTTTAGGGACTCAGTAAAACAGACCAGGCTGGACTAATCATTTCACTTCTACCAAACAGGAAAAGAAAAATCAAAGAGTACAAAAACTTCATAAACACAGAAAACCTTAACATTGTCTGAACAATAGCCAGTGTGAATGATATTTTCAAACAATAAACACACTGAACAAATGTTACTTGAGTGATTTCTTCTACCAGCCATTGTAGTACATGTTGGGGAAAAAATGAGCTTAAAGAGATAGCGTCTCTGCCTTCACGAAGCCTACAGTCTACTGAGAAAAAACAACAGATATTGACAAAAGCATAATTTTTTGTTTAACTCTGATCTGTACTAAGAAAGGGAAATACAGGGCACTATGAGATCATGTTATAGAGAAATTTGACCTAGCAAGTAAGCAATCTTGGGGAATGATGTCCTAAGAAAATAATGAGTTGAGACCAGAAAATAAAATAGGAAGTAACAAAGAGAGGGAAAGCAACAATGAGAGCAGCCTGTGACAAACTCCTGTGGTAGGGGATGTGACAGATGATGGAGGAGGAGGATGAAAGAAGATTATAAGACTAGTCTATAGAGAAAAGCAACTGCAAGGCAGGATAGATTCATGGGCCATATAAAAGAAGTTGGTTCTTATTTGTAGATGATAGCACACACCTGTAATCCCAGTGACTTGGGAGGTTGAGACAGGAGTATCACAAGTTTGAGGCCAGCCTCAACAATTTAGACCCTGTCTCAAAATTTAAAAATGAAAGGGGTGGGGATGTAGCTCAATGATATGGCATACCTGTGTTCAATCCTCAATATTATTGTTGTTTTGTTTTGCATTTCGGTTTCTTTTTACATGATCAGGAATAATTTTTTAATAAAATAATTTATTTTAACATAAAACAAAAATATTCTATTTTCAAAAATATTTCCTGTTTGGAAAACAAATGGGATAAATAAAAATTCGCATAAGCACTTAGGAGAGGGGAAGTGAAAGAAAAATGCTAGAAGGACATTCAAGATGACTTCTGTAAGTCATCTGGGAGATGGAGAAGGTTCCTCCTACTGAGACAGAAAACAGGGGCGCCCTGGGGAAATCATGGATTGGGTTTGGGGCCCTGTAATGGATTCCTGAAATATTTCAGTTCAGCTGGGAGGTTATTGAGAGCTCAGAAGGAGATGCCCAGCCTCAGGAGAGTGGAAAAGAAAATCTTCAGTGTAGTAAGACGATTACAAGGAGACTGTGGAGTAGGAAGGGAAGGGGGTCCAGAGCAAAGGCTGAGGAGTCCTGCCACTTCATTTCTGCAAAGATGAGGATGAGTCTGCAAGGAGAATGATTGGCAGCTCGAATAGCACAATAAAAACCAGAGCAGTGGAGCTTCAGGGAAGCCAAGGAAATGAGTGCTCAAACATAGAACCTCTAATTGTGTCAGAAGCCACTGAGGGCAGCTGGACACTCAGCCTGCTGGACTTAGAGTTTGCAAGCATTTTCCCCCACTCTGTAGATTGTCTCTTCACTCCAGTGATGGTTTCCTTTGCTGTGCAGAAGCTCTTCAGTTTGATGTGATCCCAATGGTCTGCTTTTGCTTTTGCTTCCAGTGTAATTTGAGGTCTTGTCCAAAAAATATCCTTACCCATTTCAATGTCCCAAAGCATTTCTTCTGTTTTCTTCTAGTAGTTTCAGAGTTTCAGATCTTACATTTAAAGTAAGTTAGTTTTTGTAACTGATGGTAGATAGGGGCCTAGTTTCAGTCTGGTATATGGGTATCTAATTTTTCCAGAGCCACATTGAAGACTGCCCTTTCTCCATAGTGTGTTCTTAGTACCTTTGTTGAAAATCAGTTGTTTGTAGATGCATGGGTTTATTTCTAGTCTGTATATTCCATTCCCTTGGATATTTTTGACTGTATACCTTCAAGAATATTTAGAAGTTGATATGAAGTAGCCAGATTATAGAAAATGATTAAATAGGGCTGGGGTTGTTGCTCAGTGGTTAAGCACTTGCCTTGCACATGTGAGGCACTGGATTCGATCCTCAGCACCATGTAAAATAAATAAATAAAGGTATTGTGTTCATCTACAACTAAAAAAATTTTAAAAAAAGAAAATGATTAAATATATAAAAAAGAATAATTTAAAGGATTTATTGTTATAAAATGTAGATGTAAGTTGATTATGAGCATAATATGATGTAAGCAGTGAAAATTAAAAACAGATGAGAAAAATGATAGTATAGACAAAAGGAAAGGAAAGGAAAGAGAGAGAGTAAGAAGAAAGAAATAAAGAAAGAAAGAAAAAGAAAAAGAAAGGAAGGAAGAAAGGAAGGAAGGAAAGAAGGAAGGAAGGAAGGAAGGAAACAAAAAGAAGCAGGGATTTTGGAAAAAGGGTGACAAGGCCACTAGCTTCAGAACTGGCAAGGCCACCTGCCGCAGCAGGGTAGTGTAGGGACACACAGGATCGTGTTTAACACATGATCTCTTGACCCAAACTTCTTGGTTTAAATCCCAACTCTGCCAGTTCCTAGCTGTTTTTCAAGCCAAAATACATAGCCACTCCATACCAGAATTCTCTCTCTGATAAGATGGAAGTTATAATAGTACTGCACAGGCTTATTCTGAGACTTCCATATGTTGGATTTTTTATATACACTTTTTGAAAAGTATCCAATAATATAATAGTATTAATGGTAGGACATTATGATATGAGTGATGTTATCCTGAAACTTTCAGGAGGACAGTTCTATGTGAATACATAAGAAGTCAGGTAGTTAAAGGATGATGACTTTAGTCTGTGTTCTTTTCAGCCAGGTCTTTCTTGTTCACCTATGGGAAACGGAGACAGTTATGTGCAGCATCCACATTCCATATCTCAACACTTTACAGAAGAATTTTAAGGGAGATCTTGTTGGAGCCCCCCCAGGTACACTGCAATGATCTATTCCCTTTATTCTATGCATCTGTATAGATTGCTTGACTACTCCAGGCTCTATACAAGGACCTGGTGGGATACGAATGTCTATGGTACAGTTCCTGCCTTGAGTCACCAAATGAGAAAGACATGGATACATAAACAAACCATGAAAAAAAATTTAAAAAGTAAGGATGATGTGTGAGCCCCAAAGACAGGATGGCCATCTAGGGCAGTATCCCTGCTGGACAAGTCAGGTTACAGCACAGGACTTGGATCCTGGGGGCAGCATGGTGCATGACCAGCCTGCATGCTGTCAAGTGGGCTCAATAGAGACCTGCACACAACATCAAAGGCTCATGCTGGAATTAAGATGAACTAAAGCCAGACTTCTCCTTCCTGTCTGTGCATTAGAATTACCTGGTGAGCATTTTTTTACAAAAACTATAGATGCTTGAGCCTTCACCAGAATAATGAAAATTAAATTTCTAGGATTTGGGACTCAGGCATAGATACGTTTTAATACATCAGAATTAGGGTGCAGCTGGAGTAGAGAACCTCAGCTATGAAGTGGTGAGTCCAAGAAGAAAAGCACAGAATAGCAGTGAAGGCAACATGGCCACTCCAGTGTGCTTGATGGACCAAAAGTTGTAGCCTTACCTGGGTGCCTTAGGAGTGTAGAACATTGGGCTCCATTTCATTAGATCCACATTGTGACAAGTTTTCCTATGATTCCTTTGCACATCAAAATCTGAATTTTTGATAGTTGTAAGCACCACCTAACTGGTTTATTCTACTTACACCCTTCCCTCCCCCAGAGTTTTTATATTCTTGATCTTGCATGGTCAAGGACTGTGTGTAACATCTGAGCCTGCCTGGTTTTCCATAAAAAGAATGGTCTGGCCAGGCACAATGATTCACACCTGTAATCCCAGTGACTCGGGAGGCTGAGGCAGAAGGATCACCAGTTCAAAGCCCAGCCTCAGCAACTTCGTGAGGCCGTAAGCAAGTTAGTTAGACCCTGTCTCAAAGTAAAGTATATAAAATAAAAGCACTGGGCAGATAGCTCAGTGGTTGAGCACAGCAGGGTTCAATCCCTGATACCAGAAAAAGAAAAACCAAATTGTCTGAATAGTCATCAAAAGGACAAAACCATTTATTGATGAGGATTGGCCACACAAACTGCTGGAAAATCTCCAGAAAGCTGACCACATTACACTGGAAATCTAAGTCTTGTGAATACCTAACAAGATGATGCTGCATTGTGGTGACCTCAGAACAGGACTTGTATCAGTTCTAAAGTGGGGCAGCAGCCTTTGCAATATACACCTTTGAAAAGAAAGTTCCATCCTCCTCCTCTGCCTTCTATACCTTCACCTCAAGATGGCAAATTGTAGCCTTCTCTAGGACAGTCACCAGTGTACCTGATATTCTGCTGGATGGGCATTAAGATCCAACGATGACTCAGATGTGAAGGAAGATTAGTTGCAGGAGTAGCATTCTAATTATTAGAGGAATCAGTACAGAACTGAAAGACCTCCTCAAAAATCAGGTTCCTGCCAACCAAAGAGAAAAGAACTTGAAACATAACTGCTTTGGGAAATGATGGGTTAAGACTGATCAAATTTTTCTAGCTGTGAGGCCACAGGAAATCTTTAATTTATTGAGTAATGAATCTGGAGGCAACAACAACAGAAATTTTCATTTATTCTAAACCATGGAATTTAAATATCTACTTCTTTCTATGTCAAAACTTGGGCACCCTATTAATATGTATAATTAATACATATTAGGCAAGTTTTCTTTAAATTGGAGTAAGGAGTTCAGTGAAGCCTCTGAAGGACCAGCTAAAGCTGAGTTATGGATCAAATGTATATAGAGACACAATGTTTTGTTGTTGTTTTTTTGTTTTGTTTTGTTTTTTTGGTACCGGGGATTGAACTCAGAGGTACTTGACCACCGAGCCACATCCCCAGCCCTATTTTGTGTTTTATGTAGAGACAGGGTCTCACTGAGTTGCTTAGCACCTTGCCATTGCTGGGGCTGGCTTTGAACTCGCGATTCTCCTGTCTCAGCCTCCCGAGCTGCTGGGCTTCCAGGTGTGCGCTGTTGCGCCCGGCTTAGAGACACAATGTTTTTAAGGCACAAAGTTTCTTTATTATTTAGATTTTAATTATCAACAGAACTCTTAGATACATCTTCTCATTCAGTTCCTACAATGATCCTATGAAGTATCAATCACTTAATGCCATGTGTTTGCTAAGGAAGAACTGGAGTTTCAACAGAGCTGAGGCTCCCTAAATCAAACAACCCCACCATTTGATTCTAGATCCCAAACCCACTTCATTCCTTCATTCCATTACTTTACCTCTCCTATGCTTTGATTAATCACATTCTTGAGAATTTGGAACCTCCCCGTGCCCTTGTTTCTTGCTCAAATAAATTGATGGAGAGCACCTGAGATTCTGAACAACTAGTTCTTCTATTTTGCCACTGGGAAAAGGTTTCCAGCTTCACTCTCCCAATTCCCTTAAGAAGAAGAAAAGCAATCTCTTCAAAGCATAATCCCAGTTCCATTCAAAGGAAATTGTATTTTGTTTGTTGCTCATTGACAGAGCCCCAGTGCCTTCTCAAATCAAATTGATTCCAAAGCAAACCAGAGTAGATTTTGCTTACACCCCCGAATGCAGTACGAAGAGAAGGAGTCTGAGTGTTGATCCTGTGTTAGACTTCAAGCAATTAGATAGTCACAGCCATGATTTGTGGTACTCTTTATGCCACCAGCTATAAATGTAGAAGAATTCTGTTTTTCTTGTTGTTGTGATTGTTTATTTGTTTGTACTGATTTGAATTGAACACTGATTAGTATAGAAAAATCTCACAAAATGAATGCCAACGTTTAAACAATAGCTATGGAAGTGCAATTAAAACTTAATGTTGGGGGATTTTTGTACCCTACAGGAGAACATCTGCCCAACAGCCAGGTGGGCACACAGGAATGGTGTAAGAGGAGAACTACCCGCTGCCCTCATTTTTATGCAAGATATCTCTGCTGCCCAAAAGTGACACTTGGAATGATGCATTTCACTCCTGGAAGAAAAAAAAAAATGAGATTGAGGCAAGGGCCAAATAATATGGACATATTTTAATTTTGAATCCATAAAATGAATTAAAAGCCATCTCTGACTATAAAAAGGGACAGATTAACATAATTATTCAATTTCTATCCAATTAGTGAGCATCTGTTTCGCGTTTGTGTGTGAATTCTTTCCCTACCTCTGGCCAAACCTTCACCACTTATGGGAAATACTCACTCCCTACCATTGACCTGCAGTTACCTCATTTGCTCTTCCCTAATTTCTGTCCTTAATTATGTTTGTATCTTTACAAATTTCCTCACATTGTTTTTAGAATGAGCAGAAAAATCCATCAATCAGTCAATCATCATTTCCTTTGAAAACGTGTTCTTTTACTGGTCGTCTGTCTCCCATCTCTCTGTTCCCCAAATGCAAGGCTTTGTTATACATTTGTACAGGAAATAGATGGCATGAGAACCTAAAAGACCCCAATTTGATTCTATTGACAGGGTTACCCTGGAGAAGATACAGTCTACCCTGAATCTGCCCCTTGCTTTGAACATTTGGAGACAAAAAATTTCATCTTGCTCATTGACATATAGCTAACAACCAGCCCAGCAGGGGTTCAGTACAGATCCACAGAATAGCTTTAACTGAGTTGAGGAATCACAGTCACAAATGCAGAATGGTAAAAAGCCTACTGCATGGCATGTGCTCAAAGAATCTCCCTCTCTTTTCCTCCTCCTCTCCTAGGCATCATCTTAATTCATTCAGCACTGCCCACAGTGACCATCTTTCTGATCCTTGACTACACAGCATGGTTCATCTCAGGGCCTTTATCTTTGATAATCCTTTATCTTTGATGATCCTTCTGCCTCCTGAAGATGACCTTTTCCTATATCTTCACAAGTTTTGATCATTTGATCATAAATGTCATTTCCTCAGAAAGGTCTTTCCTAAACACATGATCGAATAGAGACCCCTCCACCACTTCTTCTCCCTTAACCTTGTTTTAATTTGCTATATAGTTTTATTTTATTGTTTACTATAATTACATGATCTATTTATTCACGTACTTGACTGGTGGGTGATTGCCTCACTTAACCACCAGAACTGAAATTCAATTAGTGCAAGGTATTTTGTCTATTTTTCCCCTGTATCTTCAGTCCTCTAATTATAATAAACTCTCCAAAAATATTTATAAAATGAGTGACTGGTAGAGATGGGACTTGAGTAAAAATCTGACTCACATTAGAGTCCTTAATAGTCACTTACAGAAAATGTATATTCCACTTAATGAAAAATTTTCTGTTCTTATAGTTCTTAGACATGCAAATACACTTGAAAGCAGAAATAAAAATGTAGTATCTTTGGTCCTGTCATTTACAATCTAAGTCCTCAAGGGAAAGTCACTCGAGCTAGCAACTCCATTCCCCAGGTTGCAAAATGGTGATAATAGCATCTGCCATCACTAATCTAGAGAATTGTCAAACAGGAAAAGAAACTCTCACTTATTACACACCTACCACATATCAAGCATTGGACTTTCAGTCCTATCTCTCACACATCCTTTTTCTGAATTATTACAATGATTTTCTAATTCATTCCACTGACTTTGCCCACACAGTTTATTAAACAAGGCCCAGGAACAACTCTAAAATAGTTAAGTCTTATCCTATCTCTCCTAAGAGTGAGGAGACCCTTCTGTAACTCTTCACCAACTAGATAATAAAACTCAGATTCCTTGGGGTTGCAAAAACAAATGTCTAAAGTCTGTGACATGCCTCTTCCTCCTGTGTGGTTTTCTCCATCTCAACTTCCCCCATCTGAAGTTCTCAGAATATCACCTACTTGTTGATCCCTGAATAAAACAAAGCTGTTTATTTCTACCTGACTTTGTGTCTTCTGTGTCCTCTGCTTGGGTTTCTCTCACACTTTATCTACCTGTCCACTCCCATTTATCCTGCAAAATACAAGAGGTGTGCAATCACCTCTATGAAGTATTTATTAGAACATTCAAATGCTCCAGAAGAGTCCACTACCCTTTATTTTCTATATGTTTAATATGTAATTATAACCCTTACTATATTGTAGTAGGTTTTTGGCTTGCTATATACACTTCAAGGCTATAATCAATTCTCAATCATCTTTGTTACTACATATAGTGAACACACAAGAAATGTCCCATAAATGCCTATTGGAATAATTATTGACCTTGCATAATTATGTAATTTCAATCTATCATCCTGAGGTTTACCAAAGAATGCTATAAATATGTACATTATTAGTATTTCCTATATTCTGTATATATAAGATTAAGTTGAACTCTATATAGGTCTGGTTGTGGGCCTTTGAATACTTGATTTTATAGCATTCAATGATTGTTTTCAGGTCAATATGATCAGTAGGTTTTACTAACTCTGCATCTCAGTTGTATTCAACTATAAAACCACTAGATCTGGTTCCCAAGTATTTTAGGAAATGATATTTAAAAATTAACATTTTGCCTCTCTTCCTCTATAGTCCTTCCTCAGGAAGATATGAAGCATTTTGGAGCCATTAGGTCCCAGGTTCTTTTACTATACTTATTAAGATAGAGAAGGAAGATAACTTGGGATAAGCTTATTCATAGAGGAAGGACAATGTGGGATCATGGACAGAGTTTTGTTGAGTGTTACAAGAGATGAGGAACAATAAGGAGAGCAGGAGGTAGAATAAATGGGTCTTCAGAGACAAGTGGGGGCAGAACTGCATACAGAGGATTTGGGGGACATTTTGCTGGGTATTTCATGACAGAAGATCTCACACTGCTTCTCCAAGAGACATCCGTAAAGAGTTGTGTTCTGTCTCAAAGCTCTCAGAATCAACCTAGTAATGTTTAACATACTAGATTACTGGAAAATAGACCTCAAAGTAGAAACAAAGAGCCTGGAATTATTCACTTTATATTGGTGGCAGTAAGACACTTGGTCCTCCATTGTCAGAATGAATACATTGCAATGAGTACATTCCAGTGTGGTTGCATTGAGCCAGGACTATGCATATATAATGAAAATGAGTATAAATGCCTGGTCCAAGCTGAGCGCGGTGGCGCAAGCCTGTAATCCCAGCACTTTGGGAGGCTTAGACAGGAGAATCGTGAGTTCAAAGCCAGCCTCAGCAACAGTGAGGCACTAAGCAACTCAGTGAGACCCTGTCTCTACATAAAACACAAAATAGGGCTGGGGATGTGGCTCAGTGGTCAAGTACCCCTGAGTTCAATCTCCAGTACCAAAATAAAAAAATGCCTGGCCCAAATATATTACAGCTTGCCATAATGAATTAGGAGATCTTATTTATTCATTTATCCAATATTCTATAAGAATCTTTGTGGGATAGAGAACAATCTGTCTCTTCATTCTCACTACAAAAACCCACACCTGAATGCATGTGCACACACACACAGATTCTCACTCACACACATATCTATGAACAGTTTAAAGAAGAAAAAAGGTGATGAACAAATCTTAGAGTGGGAGTTAAGTCTTGGTAAAGAGAGCATTGACAATGCGTACAATAGAACTGATAATACAGGGAAAGCAATTTTGGGTGCCAAACCAAGGTGAAGGGGATCCCAGTCTGACACTTGGTCTGATAGAAGGCCTGACATAAGAAATAACATGGAAAAAGAAAAAAAAAAAAAGAGAGAAGGGAAAGGAGGAGGAGGGAGAGAAGGAGGAGGAGGAGGAGAAAACATACTGGATACAAGTGTTCAATGGAAGGATAAAAGAAATAGTGGACCATTGCCTCAAATGCTTCAGGGAGGCAGTGGGGTACAGCTCCTGAGTGGGTCTGGCTGGTTCAAATAGACAAAGTCAGCCCAAACATGTGGCCGTGCAGTGTGGGAAACACACCTGACTCCACCACATCCTGTAATAACAGTAAGTGCTTAGTCTCAATAGTCTCTTTAAATGAAGCCAGCCTTCTACAGATGGGTCAGGTTCTTCAATGCAGGTTCTTCAATGCTTGGTCCCACCCTCCCTGAGCCACTGAGATTACAGGTGTGTGCCACTGTACCCAGCTTCTCATAGATATTTTATTTGAAGGTGGCTTTATGTCCTTAAAATAAATATATTTTAAACTGAAATAATACATTTTTGTCTGGTTCTCACACCTATGCAAACCATGACATTTCCAATAATCACTCAGAGTTCAAAACTTGGTACCCCACCTGATCCACTTTTCACTGTCCCTTCATTACAAAATATTGTCAAATTCTGTAACTTCTGGCTTCACTCAGGTGAGTTCTGCTACAAGGAACACTGGGAACCACCCTATTGTGGAATAGAGCAAACACCTGACTTCAATCCCCCCAAAAATAAATAAATAAAATCTACAAGATATCTGGAAATGTGGGGTTCAAAATTAGGAGATGTCTGCATCTGGGACTCAGATTTGGACATCATTTGTATCAATGGGATATTTGAGATTGAGAAAAGAAGTGAGATGAGCAAAATGGGAAACTGAGAAGGTACAAACCATTTTAGTAGAAATTAGAGCAATTAAGCAAGGAAACCATGTAAGGGATGAAAGTATAAGGAAAAGTAATTTTGATGGCATGTGCATAGTGGAGTTGGATCTTTATAAGAACCACTATAAAGAAGATGAGTGGAATCCCCAAAGAATAACATAATTATGAAGCAGCTAAGAAGACCCATTGAGAGCAGTCTAAGAGGAGCTGGACGGCATAGTTTTATCATTTTACATAACTACCTCCAGGTAGGAATTAAGAAAAGAAAAAATAGTGGGATTTTACTCAGCTCATCATTTGCCCTAACAGGCATCCAGCTGATGTGGTATTGAAGGCTGACATTGTTTGCACAATCTGTCAGAAGGCAAGGAATTCTAGGGTATAAAGTAGCATAGAACTGACAGCTCCTGTTGAGAAGTCCTGTCTTTTGTTCAAGTACTGAAAAAAAAAAAATCACCAAGGTCAATAAAAATCTGATTATAAAACCTGAGCCAGGAAATAACAGAATCATGGAATATCAAAGCTGCCAAAAATAAATTAATTCTAAACTTCCCATGGATTTATTGAGTAATTGCTTGGGTGATGGAATGATTCAACAGGCCTTGATCACAAAGGGTCAGGCACGGCTCTCAGCCTTCGGATCCACAAGGGTCAGAAACCCGGGGAAAGCCTCCAAAGAAACCTGAAAGGAACTGTCTTCAGTCTTGTTCCATGCCTTTTCTTTTTAAGTCAAATTTCTTGCCTTTTTCTCTAACCAGCTGCTGGTTTATTTTTCTTTCCATAAAGCTCCATGATAAAGCCAAAGCAGTAACCAAAATAGTTGAAACCACAGAGATCTTTGGTCTTGGCTAATTAATCACATAGTCCTTGAAACTAAAATGAAAGGGTAGCAAATTCGAATTTTGACTTGTATAAGGAAACAAAAAAAGGTTTGGGGTCAAAGAAGAGTCTATCTTGTGTTATCAAAACAGAGATTGTGTTATCAAAACAGAGATGCAGTTCACAACTAATTTCCAAACTTGAGCCAGTTTATAGACCCCTGGACAGCCAGGTCCCCTTGAGAAAGGACCCTATTACACAGACAAAATTTATACTTCAAATGTTTTTCCTAGTCTTTACCAGTGTAGGCAGCAGCTATTTGCCAGGATCATATGGATGGATGAGGAAATACACCAACCCTTCGGGGATTATTGACCTTTGCCTTTGAAATGACATAAATTTCTGGAGACCTGAGTAGGGCCCTATGGAAACCATGTGATTATGACATTTTGACCTGGGTCTACCTTATAGTGGGAATAGGAGATTCCCAAACCAAACCCTGGTTATCATAGTGTAAAGTGAGTAGATACACTCAGACACTGGCAGAGTCCTCACCTTGGTCTCCAGACACATAAGATGAGGACTGGTGTTACATAAAAATCCACATGGAAGATGCTAGAATTGCCTCAACTTACCAAAATAATAAATCAATGCAATGCTATATTTTTCAAAGGGTTACAAATAATATTGCCATAATAAAGGCACTGCACATTGGAAGAACAATGATTCTGAACACATGTCAGAAGACAAGGAATCTTTAAAAAAAATAGCAGAGGCATATTATAAACCTAACTTAACGATCACTGCAATTGCAGCAGATAGAGTAAGTCAGTACATCCCCTGGTATCTGGTATCCATCAATCATTCTAGTCAATTTTTTAACTATGTACACCTGATAGTATGAATTAACAAAATCATTTTGCTTAGGTGGCAAGGTCAGTATTGTTCACCAAATTAGCTCAGGGTTCTATCAGTTCTTAATGTTTATGCCATAATCTAGTCAACAGTATCCTTCATTGCCTCTTCCTTACTCTGGTCTGCCCTATTGATGATATCACATAGCATTGCTTCTGACCAGGGAACTCATGTTTAACAACATCTTCATGAGTTTATGATTTACTGATGTTTATCATGCTCTCTAGCACCCTGATACATATGAATTACAGAATGGACTAAGAATGCTAGTTGAGCGACAACCCCTTGCAGGGCTGAGTTGATCACCTCAGACAGGTAGCACAAAATCTTATATCTACAACCAATTCATGGGGATTCTTTTCTTTAGCCAGTATTCACAGACCAGAGATCCAATGGATAGAAAAGAGATTGGCAATACTTGCTGTTACTTCTAATGATCATCTAGAAAAAAAAAAAAAAAAAAAACTCTCAGTTTCATGACCTCAGGCTTTATTGGATTTTAAGTTGTTTTTAAGGAAGCTAAAGAACTTTTACTAGGGAACACAGTAATTATGTCATTAAGTTAAAAGTCAACACTACCACTTTGGTCTCCTTGAGCCAGCAAAATGATGGGTAAACTCTATTTTTGAGATGTCTGATCCTGCATGTTGAAAGGAAACTAAATTGCTTCTATGTAATCAGGATGTGGAAAGCACATCTAGAACACAAGAAATCCTCTGTTCCGTATCTTAGTTACACAGTACCCTATGGTCAAAGTTAATGCAAAATGCTAACAACCACAGAGAAATAAAAAGTTTGGCCTTCCTTATAGACAAAAGTATATGACCAGCTAAAGAGTTTATGGAAGGTAAAGAAAATAGGGAAGAGGTGCTGGAAGAAAAAGCCAGCTATAACTACTACCTATGGTCACGGTATAGGTTTCAGATAAATGAACTGAAGTAGCCATGAGTACCTACCTTGTTTTGATGTTAGTATATTTATATATGAGTATTACCTGATTGTTTTCCCTCTTTTTCTCTCCTTGACCCATTTCTTAAGTTAACCCTTTTATTATTATTTTTTCTTTTTAGCTATACATGACAGTAGAATGTATTTTGTCATATTATACATACATGGATTACAATTTATTCTAATTAAGATCTTATTCTTGTGGTGGTACATCATGTGGAGTTAACCCTGGTTGTGTATTCATATATAAGGCTAGGAAAGTTATGTTCCAATGAATTCTACTGTCATTCTTATTTCTTCCCCCTATTCTCTTCGTTCCCTCTATCTAATCCAATGGACTTCTATCCCCCCTGCTTTGTTGTGGGTTAGCATTCATATATCAGAGTGACTATTTGGCCTTCGGTTTTGGGGGATTGGCTTATTTAAATTAGCATGATATTCTCCAGTTCCATCCATTTACTGGCAAATGCCATAATATCATTCTTCTTTATGGCTGAGTAATATTCCAGTATGTATATACACCACATTTTCTTTATCCATTCATCCAACATTATAACTCAGTATTTAAGTAATGGGATGTCAAGTGGGAGTGTATTCAGCTAGAAGAACAGATGTCAGCCAAATATGGTTAAAGTGAGGCTTTACCTTTCCTCCTTTGGAAACAGGTCTTCCAAAGGAATAATTAATATTGTGTTAAACTGAAGCCTCATTTTCCTATTGCCATTTATTGGAAGTTAAATGTACATAAAAGAAGTATATATGTATGTCAACTCATTAAGGGGCAGAAAGTGTTGAATTGTTCTATTGTCAACTTGTTTAGTCTAAGAAATATACTTCCTCAGGTCTCCTTCCTTGCATAATTATGGGTTAGAAATTTGGGAGGTTGAAGCAGCAACCATCAGTCTGTAAGGTCAGTGATGTACCAATAAAGTCCAGTCAGTCCAGACTTGGTACTACTTTGAATCCAGTTTTCCTTCTCAACCGTCAGTCTTGTTGAGTGATAGCACCCCAGGATGACCATCAGTTGTTTACTGCCAAATCATGGAGCTGATAACATGAAGTGATGCCAGCCTGCCATGGACAACTGGACCAACCTCCCTTTCAGATGTTCCTAACTTCCAGGTTCCTCTGCAAGCTCCAATTCATTCACCTGCCTCCAGACTTGTTAATAACCACTTTCCTAACTTCTGACTACTTTTTCAAACTGCTAACTCTCCAATCTCTTTCTCAAATGCATATGGTCTAATACCTACCACAAATTTATTATACAATAATTATCATAATGGATCTGATTCCAATTGAACACTGACTGATAGCCAGCCCACAAATGAAGAGCAACCTCTTTCTTTCTTTTGGGAATCATTAATAGTCTCGTAAGACACAGAATGCAGAATAACCTTAATGTAAGTGTCAATGATAAAAACAGAGTAAACTGTAAAGTACATACTCCTCTTCTATGAATTTGTTAGCTAAGTCTGCACAAAGAATTTTCTGAAATTCTCTGAAAATGTTTCCACATCTTGCTGTGAATTTTCACCAGCAGACTGATGAGATCCTTTTCTTATGATAGCAGGTTTCTGGTCAACTTAGTCCCTCTGATCAATAGCATTGATTCCATGCAGGAGGCCAGAATATGAGGTTGTTAAATTCTATTCCAGTTTATCTGAATGAATGTTGTCACATGTGCAACTTCTCAATCATGAAATTTAATTTTTATTTTAAAAAACCTTCTGACAACTTTAAGTTGGAACATGCGGAATAAAGAGAGGAAAAATAGTTCAAGAAAGTTCTTACATGAATGATGGCTTTTGTCTGGATCTGGCAGATGGAAGCTGACCCTTTCTCCCACAGTGTTTTCATGGAATCTCTGGGGCTGATATGGGGAGTGTCCACCTGCAGTTCCTTTGATCTCTGTTCTAGCTGGTCTTGGTACTTACTCCATCTTCAGATTCTGTCTGTCCCAGTTTTATCCTATACCTGGTCCTGTAAGATAAAAAGTAGTGTTAAATATGATGAGGATTTAGAGAAATAATCTCTTGTACTGCTGTGAGAGTACAAACTGAAAGACAACTTGGAACATCTGTTAAAAACTGAAGACACACATACCCATACCCTGTGACTCAACAGGTTCTCTTTCAAGATCTTCCATCAGAAATGCTCACATGCCTGCATAAGAAAATTAGCATAAGACTGTTCAGAAATGCAATGGAATCTTGCAAGCCATTATTTGCACAAAATGGGAATTTTCCTTATTTCCTGGAACAAGCTAGGGTATAAGTGCTCTCATTCTCTAGATACAGAGAAATGCCTAGTATCAGGGGGATGCCCCTCCTCTGGGAATCTCTGCAGAGGCAGCATTTCAAAGAGCTGGCATACCCTTTCTACCCTGTGGAGTAGAACTCAGAGAAAGAGAAGCATTTGGGGGAAGAGGTTCTTCAAAGTTCCATAGTTTGGCATTTGAATGCCCAAGAGAATCAATGGGAGAAATCTAGAGATGTCTACAAAACAATGAATACCTATATATTTATATCTGGTTAGATTTCTATTTAGTCACCAGGGAGACCATGCCACGTGCTAAAAGAGAAGACACAGAGCTGCAGCCAAAGACATCAGGTACACTGATGGCTCCTCCAGTTTTCAGTTCCCACAAGTGTAAACAGTAAATCCTGCTTTGGTCTACTCGATTCAGAGTCAAGAGGCCACAGATGGCAGGAGGCTGGGCTCTGCTCTCTGCTGCACTGGAAGGCTATGACTTTTATGTCAGAGGAATGTGGTAGGCTGTGGCAAGTTGGCCACCCAGCACTCTCCACAACGAAACCAGGCAGCTGGGAACATGCATACAACCAACCCAAGGGAGGTGCTCCAGGCTGGGCCCTTGCAGAGAAAATATGTTTTATCCTTCCCTGCCCTCTTAGCCAACACCAAGAGGGAGAAGAAAATCAAAACATGGGGACAAGGAGTCATGAGCAGTCAGTCTATTCTGTACCCCTTTCCCTGATCCAACCCATTAGAACCACAGGGAGTTTGGGTACAGGGAATGGGAAGAGGAAAAAGACATTGCTTTGAATAGAATATAAGATTACAGTGATAAAATGTACATTATTGACTGTTAAAGAGCTGAAGTGGGACTTGCTTAATAACAGAAAGTGACTTTATCGATTCAAATGAGCTGTCATTAAGGGATCCCACTACTCAGCAGGAGGGGACAAGAAAGAGTCCTACAGAGCACTGTTATAGTTATTGAGAAAAATAAAACTTTCTTGTACACCCCAAGAAATGATACTCCTTGGGAAACAATTATGTAAACTAAATGCCCAATATAAGAGAATAGAAAAATAAATTCCCATACAGCATACATATACTGTCAACCCAGAGAGTCTCCTTGGCAGCATGAAAGAATAAAATGACATAATGAATATTGATGTGAATATTTCAAGCTCATGTTGGTTGAAAAAAAAGAATTATAGAATGATGTAAAAATAAGACCATATATATTTTCTTCAGATACATTGCATACATATGTGTGTGTGCTCATGTTTTGGTTCTCTTCTTGGCGAAGAAAAATAAAATTTGAAAAATCAAAGTAGAAGAACTATAGCTTGTTGTATGATGTGCTTTAAGAGGACATTGTAGTCATGCACTGCTTACATAACCAACTTATAAACACAAGGAGACTGAGAGCAATTTTTAAAAGATAAAAGCAATGGCTAATTCTGTGTGATGGGTATTTGAGTGACAGTCATTTTTTCCTTTGCATTTTTCTATATTTTTAGACAACCTTACCCTTCCAAAAAGAAGGGAAGAGAATAAAAGAACAAAAAAATTAATTTGCAAAATAAGAAAAGAAATGAAAATTCACATGTGAAATAATAATCAACTTCACTAGAGAAATATACATTCTAACAGAACAACAAGGAAATCTTATTTCCCAACATATTGATTTTTTAATTATAATAATCGTGGTGCTCATATGCAGCAGGTAGGGTGAATATTAACATGTTCTTCTGGACAGCAATTTGGCAAGAAATATAATGAGCCTTTTGACGACTTCATGACAGTGTATGCATAAAACATTTTTCCAAGAGACTATACAGTAAAATGTTAACTGTGGTAATCTCTGAAATTTAGAGTTATGAATGATACATGTTGATCTATATTAATATATTTTCTATAATAATAATGCATTATTTATATTATAAACATGAATATGTATGTATATACACATATTTAAATTTCACACTCTTCTACTTTAGTAATTCTACATGTAGGAATCCACTGTAAGGAAATAATAAGGGATTTGTTGAAGATTGGGTACAAAGATATCCATGGCAACATTATTCATAACAGCAGAAAACTGGAAACAACCTTCAAGCTTAACAATAAGGGAATGTTTAAATACATTATTAAACAGCCATATGATGGAATAGAAAGTACCTTTATAAAGATGGTGTTTTCAAAACATACTGAATTGCATGGGGAAAATTCTTCTGATAGTGTTGTGAAGAATAGAAAGGAAGATAAATAGAGATGAATTAACACATAGTCCAGGGGCCCATCCAAGCTTGAAATCCATGCATTTGTGGAGGTGTCAATCAGCCTGGCTGCGTGGTTTTCCTCTGCTGGTATTCAGTGCCCCAGGCACAGAAGCACAGGAAATGGCATCTTCTGGAAAGCAAATCCAAGGCCAAACATAATAAGTCTTCTGTTTTCCAGGGCTTTGTGTTTTAGTTTACACTCACCATTGCCAAACACCCTCTATTCTCAAAAGACCAATCACCAGGAGATCCAGAGATCCCACTGCCTTGGGAGATGCTCACCTGGCAAACTTGTCACCCTGCTATCACATGAGAAAATGGCAATCCTTCCACATCCATGGCAAGTCAAAACTTGTGCTTGAGAGCAACTGAAGGGACTTGGAGATCTCTGTGACTTCACCCCCAAAAGTCAGATTGTCAGGGCACCCACAGAATCACCAAATTCTTCATCCACTCAGTCATGAATTCTTCAAGCAAGACTATCGGGATCCCTTCAACGTCCTTGTCTCATTTGTTGTTTTAGTTGTCCTCTGTATCTGAAATTATACATCTATACTCGTAGCTCTGGGGGCCAAGGATATTTTAGGTTAAGCGAAATCAATTTCACGAATCAAACAGGTTATGAAAACTATAAACCATCATCTCAAGCCTCCTTCTCTCTCTTTTTTTTTTTTTTAATTTTTTTTAGTTGTAGATGGACACGATGTCTTTATTTTATTGCTTTGTACGTGGTGCTGAGGATCGAACCCAGGGCCTCACGCATGCGAGGCAAGCGCTCTACCGCTGAGCCACAATCCCAGCCCCTCCTTCTCTCTTTTTAAGAGACTGCGATGTAGTAGTTGCAACTGCCAAACAGAATTCAAGCCAGGCATGTAGATTAGTCTGTGGGTAAATCTTTTACAATGATACATTGTGTTCAGGCCTATCCCTCAAGGATATTGATTCCAAATTCTATGATGTAAATACTTATTTTAGTACAACTGTGATAATAAGGTCTTAGTTCCCTTGCCTCGATTCTCCCTCAGAAAGAGATGGATAGCCATTTTCCAGAAGGAGGATTCTACTTTCATATCTGGTCCAATGCTTCCATCCTGGACAAGCCTTTCCAGTGAGTTCTAGTTTTGGAAGAACCATTGCAGGGCCCTCTAAGTTTTGACATATATATATTCATATATATATTTAAACAGAGGACTGTCTCCTTAAAGATTAGCTCATATTCTGTGAGCTCTTCTTCATCTCCATAATGAAGAGTAACTGTGGTTCCTGCTCCTGCCAAGTACCCAAGTAACTAAGCAATTATCCTCAATGACACCGATTCCTTTCTGGAGCTGGTTCCCCATCCCTACTGTGTACAGTTAGATATCAACCTTCCAAAAACACTGTGGAGAGCACACACCTGGCTCTACTAACAAGGAGCACTCTAATGGATACCACTAACTTCCACATTCAGCCTCGTGCATATACATGTTTCCTTCTTTACTGCCTCCTCTTGACTTCCCAAGTTGCCACACATCTTGAACCATCACATCCACCTGAATCAGTTTAACTCGAGGCACGCTCCTGTACTACCAATTCACATCTTGGACCTTATTGTTACTATTATTCCCATTTGAAGATCATGAAGAGGCTGAACATGTTTCTAGACTAAAGTGAAGAATCTAGGAGAAAACAAAAACAGAGGCAATACTGATGAATCTAGGTTTCTCTTCGGGAGATGGATTAAATCTAGAGTAAAAAGTCGAACTGGTTATCAGGCATTGTTAGGAATAAAGTATGTGGAAGGAAGGAAGATGGTTTGAGCACATAATTCTGAATCTCTAAGTTATGTCCTTGGCTGTCCACATAATACCAAGCATCTCCATTATATGCAAGGGCAATAAACTGGACAAGGAAAATAAAGGGACCTGACCTTCCCAATACTCTATTTTCTGATTTTGTGTCCTCTCTTTCTCCACTTACTCCTTTACCTTAGCCTAAAATCATGTTCAAGTTATTCATTATCTTAAATGAAAACAGAAATACCAAGAAGGGTGAAGATATGACTTGGGTAATCCAGGAAAATGTACTCATTGGATCACTGTGAGGCTTTGATTCAAAAGCTCAGTCCAGCAGCCTGCTGGGCTAGACTTGTTCCTGTGTAATATTTTTGCTTGGATTAAGACAAGCTTGAACGTTTGAGGCTGACCAGATTGAGCATCTTTTGTCCTCCTCTCCCAAAACTCATGCCTGAATTCCAAGCTGTCCTGTTGTACAATTCTAATGAAAAGAAAGGGTGGTCCAAGATCATGCAGCCAGGGAGAAGAGACAGACAGAAGAGTAGCAGAGATTGTACTAATGCCTAAAGTAGAGATGGTTTAGGCTCCCTGCCATGAGACTTTGTAATAGGAGGGACAGCTTCCAAAGCTTCCGGGCTCCAGGCTTTGTGGGGACAATCTAGAGGGAACAAAGGAAGAACCTAAAAGAAAGAGAGATAGATGTCAGGGCCTTTATCCAAGAATTTCTGCCAGAGAATGGAAGAGCCACAAAAGAAACAAAGACCTAAAGCTCTGTTTCTGTTTTGAAAGTTCTTGAATGAATGGTATATGGACTTATTTACATTCTTCCTGCCAAGAATGTATCCTTTGAAAAAATACCATCCAACGGAGATTCCTGAAATTGACAATTTAAAACATCATTCTTATTCTAAAGGAGTTGTTGTAAACTTCTGCTGGTTATCAGTCAAGTGGTTGTTAACCTTTTCCTTTGGTATAATAGGAAATGAAATAGCTTTAGGTGAGATTGTCCTTAAAAGTTGAAGTCATCAGCATAGTTCTTTGAGTTTGAAAATGTGTTTTACTCTAAAAGCTTCCTTACAAGAAAAGAAGAAGTGATTCCAGATTATGTAAATTTTTTTGAGTTTTAAATTATTTTTTTAAATCATAAATAATTATATTTGATTAAAATTAAGAACGTCCTTAGAGACTGTTCCTCCTCTGGCCTGGTCCCTGCTGTGTAGGGAAGAACCTAGCAGGAAAACAGATGATAGGTACAAGTGTAAAAGCAGCAGTTATTAAAGTCCAGGGACCAGGACAGGGTGAGAATTGAACTCAGAGCAGTCTCAGCCAGAATAGCTCCTGCATTTACCTTGATGATCCTCCACGACCATCCCACTTCCAGTTTATCTTCTCAAGCCCAGCAAATGAAGTAAGTTCCGAAGCTGACATACCAAGTCTGAATATGCCATATACAGCACACATCTCCTAACCTCTCTTTCATTTGGCAATCAGCCCTTTATCTGCATACTTTCTTTAATGTAGCATTTACATAGTTATTGGCTTGTGGCTTTCTGCTTCTTGAAGTCAAAGATGTTGCAAGTTTTTTGCGGGTGGATTCTGAAGGTGGGTCAGAGAGTTTAATTTTCTTTCTTAATAAATTTGCTTTAAATTCTCTCATCTTCTAATCAACACATGCAGTGTTAGCTCAACTCATGCCCAGCCATCAGAAGAGCTTCTCAGCTTTTGATTTTAAGCGTTTTGTTTTACAAAATTATTTGCAAAAGTCGTGTGTCACTGGGGAAGCTACACTCTTTTTCTGGGCCTCAATCTCTTTGTTGGACATCTGTCTATTTTGTTTACAATCTCATACTCAAAAGATATTTTAAAAAGTGGTTAGAATGCATTCAAGTATAGTCCTATCATACTATCCATCTCACCTATTCCTATTCTGGTTGCTTTCCAGAGTGGAAAAGCACGTGGTTAAGTTAGTGTAGTTTTCTACCCATAAAAGAGATTTTCTTCTTCTAAAATTAGTGGTGAAGCTTCACTAAAACTTGAGCCCAGCCCGGTGAAACAGCTTGTGCAAGAATGTGATCATTATTTGTGTAGCTTGTTATAACAAAGAACTGCCAATCTTTCCCAACCTTTGGAAGTTCACAAATGAGAATGGAGAAATAAAGTGAATTACCACATGTCAACTTAAAGGTAGAGAAGGGAGCCGGGCGCGGTGGCTCAAGCCTGTAATCCCAGCACTTAGGGAGGCTGAGACAGGAGAATTGTGAGTTCAAAGCCAGCCTCAGCAATGGTGAGGTGCTAAGCAACTCAGCGAGACCCTGTCTCTACATAAAACCCAAAATAGGGCTGGGGATGTGGCTCAGTAGTCGAGTACCCCTGAGTTCAATCCCCAGTACCAAAAAAAGAAAAAAGAAAAAGAAAAAAAGAAAAAAGGTAGAGAAGGGATTTGATTCTCTCGAACTCCAGTTCAAGCCATTTCCATTACTCAAAGCTGTCCTCCATATAAACATAAAAGTGGCATAAAGTAACAGATCGAAGGGCCAGAGCTAACTTGTCAAAAGAAAGAGTTAAAACCTCAGATTCTTCAATGTGTCCTACCTAACCCCCATTAAGAGAGCCTGTCTTTGTAACCAAAATTGTCTAATGTATTTTGGACTCTCAGAATTAAAGAACACTTAATAAGTATTCTGAGTTGTGAGAAAGAGCTTGTAATTTTTGCTTTGACCTGTCATTCATTTTAATTTGACAAAGCCACTGTTAACACACAATTGAGATAATGCTGAAATGTCAATACATTTCCCTATTCAGACAGCTCCTTAATGTGCAGTTCATTCATTCTCTACATTACCATAAGAAAAGCCATTCAATTTACCAAGAGGATGACAACCCCTAGAAGCTGCAAGTCTTCTTATAAGTGAGAAAATCATTAACTTTTCCCACCAGGTAATTATTGCCAGTATCTCGGAGTGAGTAGCAAATTCCCCCCCTCACAAAGCTATTATCAGTGTCCTTTTGAGGTCAGAGGCCTGAAGATTGAGGAGTAAGGATGGCATATGTCAACGTAACCTTTAAAATCCCCTCTTTGGAATAGTTTGTGTGAAAGAGAAATCTCCCAAGACTTGAACTTTTGCAACTCGGTAAACAGTTACCAGGCATTCCCACTGAAGTTTCCCCACAGGAGCAATTTAATGAGTGAGAAGAAGAGCATTTGTCAGGATTTCCTACTTGATCTTTTGATCCCCTCATAAGCAGGTTCCTGGTAGACTTGCCGCCAAAAGAGAGAAGCCCTATTATTGGTTAGTGCTTACCTAAAATTAAGCAACATTAATAACTATAATTTGTTGTACATATTTATGAAAAAATTGGACAAATTGTCTCGTTTATTATTGACAACAACCATGAGAACAAAGCTGCTGCAATTACGACCATTTATATATAAGGAATTTTTGGCAGAGAGACTGGAACTGAAAATAGGTTGCATACTAATTATGCATCAGATTCTGTTTGCCAGGCTCTCTGGCCTGATGGGCATTCTCCAAATCTGTAACAATATTTCGGTATGGAATATTATAGCCTGCAACTGCAAGTTCCATACATTTGCTCTTTTATCCTTCAAAATGATTTTGAAAACTATGTAGCATATCATGCAATTTTGCAATCACCTAAAATTTTGCATTATAAGATCAAATAACTACAACATATATAATCCAGGGCCTATTTTAAATATTTGCATTTTAAAATAAGTCATTTTCTTTATGTTTTCTACATAATCAAAGGCATCCAGATACTTTATGATCTGGCATACACCTTTATCTACTTATATGTTATATGAAATAGATCTTCTTTAACATTTAAACATTTTATATCACTTAGTCCCTTTAGAATTCATACATCAATTCCATGTCCCTAATGTGATTTTAGCCTTTTCTAATATGTTTTTATGTTTGAGATATTGTTAGACCGTCAGTCTGTAACAATGTTCTACAATGAAAATGTATGTCACATTTTCTTTTGACTTTTCTCCAACCATAAAATTCTAATTGTTAATGTCTTTGGACTCAATTCCAAACCTGATATTATTAGTTCAATATTGATTTTAAAACAAAAATATTTTAATATTGGTAAATAATTTTTATACTAATATTAAAATTTTATTCAGACACATCTCAGTGAGGTGGAAGGGGCTCATGGTTAACAGAAAAGTGACCCACGCAGAGGTTCTGCTCTAATCTCCATAATCCAGGCCTGTGCAACTCATGGTGAAGGAGCTTCCTAGATGTGATTCAAGATCTTGAGGTGGAAACACTATCCTGGATTGTCCAAGTAGATGGGGCTTAGTCACAAGAGTCTTCATAAAGAGAGGCAAAGGGGTCAATGTCAGAAGGAGGAGATGTGACTCCAGAGCAGGGTTCTAGGGATGTCCTTGGAAGGTCCTGAAGAGCCAAGGAACATAGGTGATTTCTAAGGGCTGAAAAGAGCATGGAAATACTTCCCCTGAGACGTTTTTAGGAAAACAACCTTGAGAGGCCGTGCTAAGACTCATTCAGACTTCCAACCTCCAGAACTATGAAGATGTTGAGTTTGTGCTGTTTTAAGCAACTAAGTTTGTGATAATTTATTACAGCAGCTATAGAAAACTAATAAAGAGCTTTTACATTAAAATGGAGCCATTTATCCTTGGATGATTATGACTTATGGCTAGAATAAAAAGAAATTCAGCATTAATTTTACACTAATTTCTCACTTTATATATGTACGCATGAGGAAGTCGGCTCCTAATGATGGATGTGTCATTATGGCAATGGCAGTCATTTTCTTTGCACCTCTTCTGAGTTCTACAATAAAAATTCCATAGTGACGAATATCAAAAGGCATCTTTAATGATCTACCAGCCAGCATTTCAATTGGGTCATACTGAGGCCAAGACCTGCAAGAGAGGAGCAAGAAGGCAATCCTGCCTGTGTGGGCTGCACCAGTGCAGAGCAGGCATTCCCATGGCCCTGAGAAGGAATGGCTTCTTATCTTGTACTCTCCAGGTATCTCACTCATCTCAACCAGGTCTTGACCTTGAGTCCCACTGGAGTTTTCTAAGAAGCAAAGAAAAAGAAACAGTCTGAATATAAACAAAAAAACATTTCATTACATATTATGTAAAGAATACAATACCTCAATTTCTGGGACATGCATCAAAAAGATTTACCAAGACTTCTTTTAATCATTGTTAGCTTTAAAAAAAAAAAAAATCTTGCTTAATTTGATAGTCATAGAAGACTTGGGAAAAAAATAATGTTAATTTCAATGTATGTTTTTAAATTTTGGGTACAAAAATTTTATATTTAAATTTTGTGCTTAGCATATATTTCTGAAA
Source organism: Geosciurus inauris (assembly GCA_004024805.1). Classification (NCBI taxonomy): domain Eukaryota; kingdom Metazoa; phylum Chordata; class Mammalia; order Rodentia; family Sciuridae; genus Geosciurus; species Geosciurus inauris. Next base: position 6,049 of record PVHX01011984.1, on the reverse strand, counting down.
CTGTTGGAGTTGAACACAGTACTTATTTGTATAAAATGTCTGTATATGAAATAATTGGGAAAAAAAACAATAAGACTTATTTTATGTTCCAAAGAATAAAACTCTTTTTTTTATTTTTAAAATCACCCTATTTTTAATTCAGATAAACGTGTTAATACATCTCCATGGCAACAATTTTATTTCTGAATCCTAAATCCAGAACAACAAGCAAGGCATTGGGAGACCCAGTAGTTAAGGCGTTCAGTCTGTCTGAGGTGGTGGAGGTTACAAGACATCAGGAGTAGGCTGCCTTCCTTTTAGAGCACTGGAGGGCTTGAATGAACAGAACTGAAGAATAGAACCGGAGGATGCAGATTCTACCAGGTAACTGCACTTTAAGACAGGCACTACCAGATAGAGAGCCTCCAAGTCTGTTTTAGAGGATTCTCACATCCTATAGCTTCAGGAAAGAGCTGACTGTAGTGCTTATAGGACTGAGGCTGGATGCAGCTAAATAGGGTTTGAATCACTATGTGTATAATTGAAAAAAGGGAGAGAGAGATATCTGAGTCCTCTGCTGCAATGATATGTTTGTATGTACCCAATTTCTAGACCCAAGTCAGTTCTGAAAGCCAGAGACCATGGGTGAGTGACAAAGAAAAAGGCACTTTGAGGAAAGACATTGCAATAATACCATCACTGTATGTGCAGAAAATCATTCTTCCCAAATCTTCTTCTAAAAGTTTCCAGGGCACTCATACATTAGAAATTTCATACTTTTTAAAGTAAACTCATGGATGATGACAGTGTGGTTTATAATAATCAGGTGTTTAGGATGGAGACTATGGAATCAAGTGCAGAATCCAGGACACAAATTTTAAGGAAGTACTTACTCTCTCCCATTCTCTTTCTCTTTCCCTCCCAAATCATAGAAGGAAAAGTGTGGACTCTGGAGTTTACACATAGCTCAGTCCCTTACTAGATTTATGATTCTGGACAATTTCACACTTCTATGAGAAAGAAAGCTTTAGGAAGTAAAATGAAAACGAAAACTATGTAATAACAGCTTTGTCTGTTTCAGATCTCGCCTTAGGTATGTCCTCTCTTTCACGTTGGGCAAGTCATTTACTCTCTGTGTATTCCATTATTCGCTCCCATAAGATGGGACCTTAAAAACATCAACTCCTGGTGCCATCAGGAGGATTGAGACAATCATGTGTTTAACATGTTTTGAAGAAAACGGTGGTCCCACAATAGGCTGTAACACAAGAGTGCCAGATAAGTAAATGTGTATCTCAAACAATGTGAAATCTCAACCAACACACATTAGTTTCATTTTACTTCCCTGAGCAAATGTCATCACCCTTAGGTAGAAATATCTTCAGTGCTCTAGAGCACACTTCTGCTGGTATGTTTTGACATTTTTTCATGTTGAATTTTCCATGAATTTCATATGCTTAAAATAGAAAACCTTGAGATTTCCATATTCCAGCGCTTTTATGAACTCAGCCCCAATCTGATGACAGAAGATGAGAAAGGCATCACCTTTGAAGTATAGACTGCTTCTCTAATGAAATTCTCTATAAAACTACAGGAATAAGGAAGAAAAAAAGAAAATGGCAGGAAGGAAAGAGGGAAAACAATTTTTTTCAAGTGATGATGTAAGATGATTGGTATGCCATGGATCAGTTTGCTTTCTTTAGAAATGCCTGGTTTGTTTAAGATTCATAAGGGATGACATGAATGTAGAAGGGGACCACGCATAAAGCAAAAGGGTGCCAATAGGAAGAGCAGGGGGTAAAAGAGGCTAATAAGGAAGGTGGATATGATCCAAGTATCTTATATACATGTTTGAAAGCCTAGAAACTAAATCTGATCCCGCACTAGGCTCTGGACATACAGAATTTAACAACATGCATCACCTTGAAGAGCTGAAGGTCTGATGGGATAGTCAAAGAAGTGCCTGTGATACTCAACCCTAGTATCTGAATCAAATAGGGAAACTTATAAATATCAAATGTTGAAAAGCTGACCTGGGATGGAGCAGGGATGGTGGTTCTTAAAACTACCCCCCAGGAGTCGGTAATGACTGAGATGAACAGAAAGCATCAGAGTCTCTGGATATTTTGGGAACATAGGGAAGAAGTCATCTAGGCCAAGGGAACTGCACAGGTGAGGTTCTGTGGGTGTACACTGGCCTAATAACTTCAAGGACACACTTGAAGGTGTGCTTTGTGCAGCTGCGGCAGGGTGTGTCTGCAGGACCAGGGAGCTGATGACTAGGACGAGATTATGCAAAGCCTCCTGGGATCAGCGAAGGTTTGAACTGTTGCCCTTGCCCTAAGGAAAAGATCCTACAGTCTACAAAGCACTCCACAGAAATGAAATATTCTTTTTACTATTAACAGCTAGTTTTAGTTTTTAGTTTTCTTATAGTTTCTCCCCTACTCCCAAATTCTTTCTCCTCTCTTCTCTCCTCCTCCATGAAATCTCAAGTGACATAAAATAGATTTGCCTTAAGGAATTGAAGGATAAGCCACTTGAAAAAGAGAAGAGGAATTCAATTAGTACAAAGGGACATCTAAAAAACTATCAGCTTTCTTTAATTCCACCATCCTTCACCTCCACTGGCACTGAAACTACTTCTAGACTATGTAAAAGGTGGCAGAGTGTAGGACCAGTTCTCACAAGAAGTCAAATAGCTCTGGCTCCAGCCTTGACTAGCTGTGTGTCTATATCCAAATCTCAGCTTCCTTATCCATAAAAAGTTTGGAGTATCTAACCAGGTTTTCTAAGCTGGCTTTGAGAGACTTAAACTCACACTTCACTGAGCTCATTAGACCTTCTCATAGGAGATAATGAGATAATCTATAGTAAAGTGCATTATAAACCTTAAAGTGTCATACAAACATTAAGAGATAGTCATTGCTAATAAATACAGTAATTTCCACAAACTGCTCACCATTTAGGTCAAATTACAAGGCAGTCAAAGAATGATGAAGCATACCATTAACTATGTGTCAGATGATTTCTTGTTCTATTTGATTGCAAATACTAAACTGCTTATGTCTGTGAAGCATCTTTACTTGTTGCCCAGATAGCATGATTGTCTGCTCACAACTTTAAAATCTAGGAGTTATTCCTCTTAGCTGTTCTCAGGGAGTGAACATCCTGGGTTTTAGCAAATCCTACAGTGAGTCAGCGGTCAAGATGGACTCTTCTAAGGAGTTTCTGAATTCTGAGACTAGTACTTAGCACAGCAGGTCCAGGAACCTCCAGGGATAATTGAGACTCTACTATTCTCAGGAGGAAAAGACACCAGCTCTGCATTTGATGTTTTACTGAGGCTGGGCAGTGTGTAATTTGGGGACTTGCATCTCCTCCTTCTCTTCTCTTTAAGCTTTCAGTTGCATTTTATGAATAAGGAGGTTGTTTCAGGCCATCATGGAACAGTGAATATTTTATGCTTTTAGGAAATGACTTCTCATTTCGAAGTACATGTTCCTGAAATTCTGTCTTAAGGAGGAGGGGGGAGACACCACTATTGTTATGGTTTTATTTATCATTTAGAAGAAAATAATGCATGTTCTTTAGATAATTGAGGCCAAATGATATATGGACAAGTAATAGATGGTATGAAGATACCAATAAAGATAGAAATGAAATCTCCTCCCTCAGTTCTATGAGAGTAACCAGTTTCCAATAAGCATGTGGTCTACCATTTCCTAGTTGTGATTTGTGGGCTCACAGGAATCAGGGTCTCTGCATCATGGCTTTGCTACTCCTTGGCTGGGGCACCTCCTTTCCTTCTTTCCACCACCCAGAAAATGAAAACACAGTGCCTACCACCCAGGGTTGTTTAGAGGATTAAACGATACCGTCCATCGCACGTGTGTGGCACGTAATGATCACTATCAGGTTGTGAGTGCTTACTTTCATCACAGAAGCCTGTACACACACTGAGTCCCAAACAGTAATTTAGAGACATAAAGCAGAGATGTGATCTCAGTTTCCTGCAGGCAATATCAATTCCACTTTAAAACTAAAGTAGAATAGAGTACTAGTAGAGAAAGTATGACTCTCAGAAACTTAAATTTTAGGTCCCCTTTTGTCATTCAGTGGTTGTGTGGTTATAAGCAGGATGATTTGACTTCCAATCTTCCCATCCTTCCTCCCATGTTTCTTAAAAGAGATAAATACACTAAATAAAGAAAGCAACATAGTCATAGTGAGTGAATGGCTATAGAGATTATGTCAATTCTTCCTCCATTACTATTTCAGAATGAATGATATACACCTGTTGCTGCTAAGGTATCCAGGTGTGTGATCAACCTTAATTTCAAGAGGGCTATACCAGTAACCCCTCCTTCATCAGCAAGGAAAAAGTTGTGTCTCGTGAAATTCTCATACATTTTACTAAGGCTTCTTATTTCCTGCTGAAAGAGTCAACTTGCTGGAGTAGGTCATGGCATTATCTGTACATCCTGCTCATTTCCATATAGACCTCAGGTCTAGTGTAGATCCCAATTAAAACTGGATCTACTAATGGCCTTAAGTCATAATGATAATATGTTATTTATGCTGATGACTACCTTTGGTGAGGCTCTTTGCCCTGAACTACAGTCTGATGTTATGGTCTAAATATCTATATCCACTGAAAATACATGTGTTGAAGTCCCAACCTATACCATGGAGGTGTTCAGAGATGGGGCTGCTAAGAAAGTAGTTACAGTTAAATGAAATCATAAAGATGGAACCCTGAGCCAATAGGATTAGCATTCTTATAAGAAGATATTCCAGACAGATAGTTTGCACTCTCTCTCCCTCTCTGTGCACAGACCCCACACTGGGTGCACATAAAGAACAGGTCATGTGAGCATGCAGCAAGAAGGCAGCCTTCTCTGGTTCAAGAGAAGAACCCTCACCAAACATCAACATTGCTGGCAACTTGTTACTAAACTTCAGAACTCATAGGAAATAAATTTATATAATTTTTTTTTCTTAAACCACTCAGTGTATGGCATTTTTTATTTTGATATGGCAGTCTGTCGTAATCCATTTGAGCTGCTGTAACAGAATATATTAGACTGAGTAACATATAAACAGCAGAAATTTCTTACAGTTCTGGAGGCTGTGAAGTCCAAGGTCAATCTACTTATAGATTCATTATCTGGTGAGAGCCTGCTGTCTGCTTCACAGCAGTTGGTACTTTGTTACTTACAGCATCTATTCAGGGTGGAAGCAGCAGAAGGCTCTCACAAGCCTCTTTGATTAGTCTGCTCATGAAGGTGCAGTCCTCATGACCTAATCACTACTATTTCACCACTCTATCTATTTCACCAAAGGAGCATCAGGTTTCAAAAGGAATTTTCAAGGGAAACAAACATTCAGACTATCGCACAGCCCAAGCAGACTAAGACAACTGTCTTGTACTCTCATGGCTCTGGAAATTGTCAGAACTATGTCTGAGACCATAGTTCATTTAGTATGTAGAAAAACTAAATTCCTTATCCACCTATGGGCTGAGGAATAGGGGAATCAAAGTTAGTCATCTTAGTCCCAATTTTATCTCCTTCCCCATCCCAGCAGCCCAAGTGATAAAGTATATTAGTCTTGAGATTTCTTAGAGCAGGTCAAGATCTTGAAGATTATAACTGTTAATGACTGAAAACTACAAAGAATGTAGTCACTAATGTTTTTGTAAAGCATGTGCAAAAAAAAATGCTGAATTATGGGATTTGAGTAACAGAGAGCTGAATTTCTCTCCATCTTTGTGTCGATTTATGTTTTATCTGCAAATAAATATTTGGAAGAAGAAAGAAAATAGTGAAATGGCCAAGATTTATCCATGTGCCTACTGAATATATCAGATTTGATTGGCATACTGGGTAAACAAATTTCTTTGTCTTGCCAAGGGGTTCCATGAAGAGCAGTGGATCAAGGGAAGCTGTACAGAATCCATAAAGGTCAGTCACCATGGTGCACAACTGTAATCCTAGCAAAGCTGGAAGCGGAGGCAAGAGGATCACAAGTTCAAAGCCAACCTCAGCAATTTGGCAAGACTCTGTCT
>PVHX01011983.1:0-61481 GCA_004024805.1 Geosciurus inauris | reverse complement strand
GTAATCTGCTTATAATTTTGTGCAAAGTTAGAAAAATTATGATTGTAATAATTTTTTTTTCTATTTGCCTCAACAAATATTTTCAGTGAATAGTGTGTACAGCTTCTGAAAATTTGTTTTTTTTTCTGTTATGTTTGATAACATGTATTAAAATGCAACTTTTGAGAAAAATAAATAAAAATAAAAATTAAAAAATAAAAATAAAAAAATAAAAAAAAACTAAAATAATATTTATACTTGTCTTATAGGAATAGCATGAGGATTAAACTGTATTTATGTATGCAAAAATAACAGTAAATTTGAAACAGATGTGCAAATAAATAAATAAATAAATAAATAAATAAATAAATAAATACTAATGGAACTGAAAACTTTTTCTGGTTATTTCTTTGTTCATTTCCTTCTCTTCCCCGCCAAGTTTCATTTTATTTAAAAATGTTGATATTCTTATTTTGGAAGTGTTCTGTATATTAAAGAATATCATATTTAAAAAAAAAAAACATAAAGTGCTAACACATGATTATCTACAATTTTCTAAACACAGCTCCTGCATAATAACATAGGGGAGGGTGGGTCATAGGGTTAATTCTAGTAGGAAAAGCAGTAAACATGGTAGACACACTCTGTTCCTTCCAGAAGACTGCATCATGGTTACCAAGAACATGTGGTGTGGCCAGAACTGGGAATTCTGATCAGGGAAAAATCCATCGCAGAGTTTAAATTATTTGAGAAAAATGTGAGCAATGGTATAATTGTTAATGTTTTTGTATTTGCAGAGTAAAACTCTCCAGAAGGGTTAGGAAACTGAAGAGTCAAGGAAAAAAGTAATAAGGCTCTTCTAAAGTGTGAATAAGATCTTTTGAGTCTATCTTAATGTTCTTCAAGAAAGAAAGCCAATAATGTGAAAGATTTTAATATTACTATTTGAAGACATTGTATTTTTTGTATAAATGTAACCTTGCTCTGAATCTGCAACACACGTTTCAAAGTTCCATTGATGTAATGGAGATATGGATGTAGATATATACACAAATATATACACAAATGTCTCTCTATTCCATAAACATAAAATACACCTTTAAACTGTGTAGTTAGTGAAAGTAGCTTATCTTACAGAGATTTTTCCCTAGTCTAAAAGATTATCATCTACTTCATCATCAAAGCTGCCTGTGCCACTCCTAAGAACCATAGTCATTTCCTAATTCCCTATCACACATTCCAATGGACTTTTGCTCCTGATGGATTGCCCACCTCACTCTCTGGTGGGAGTACAAACAGTAGAGGATACTTCAGAGAAAGGGACTTACAAAAAAGGTGATAAATTTTTGTAGATTAAAATATATTCAAATATTTTCCAGTATATAATTCAAAAATTTAAAAAAATGGTATCCACAGTGGTCTTACAATGAAATTTTTGGCAAACCACATGGTTTGAATTATGTGGCAAAATCCACAATTATATACTTGGGGAATAAAAAATATGGAAGGCAATATATAATGGTTTTCAAGAACCATTTGTGTACGCAAACATAATTTTATAAAAATAAGAATGCGAGGCACTATATACTTTTCTGCTGAGTAAAAGGCATGATATGGTAGTTACTTGAGGATTGTGATGATCATCCAAATTTTTGAAGAAAAATGTAGATGATAAAAAGCTAGCAAAACACTTCAAACAAGGGATTATGGTGTTTAAGTATATACATTGGAAAGAAAAATTGCAGTGAACTAGTGTATGATCTGGAAAGAAATGAAATTTGGACAATTCTCTTTATTCAACCTGAAGTATACTCTCATATTTTAAAACACTTTAGTGTCTTTAACATGCATTAAGCACAGTTGGCTTAGGACAAAAAAAAAAAAAAGTGAGGTTTTAATTTCCTTCTGCCAGCTTCAGTAAGTCTTTTGATCTCTGTAGGCCTTTGCAACTTTATCTATAAAATAAGATGGGTGATCTCAGTAATCACTAAAATGCCTTTTAGGCTTCAAGTTCTCTGAAATAACAAAACAAAATGGTTATGTGAATTACTAAAGGTGTATTCACATAGAACACCTGCCTCTTAAAAAAAATGCCATTTCTACTTCTATATACACTAAAATGTATATTCAGAACTGTGGATGACTTCTTTTGGTTTTTCTTCTCACTTCTAATAATCAGGAATAAGATCGTGTGTGTTGAATGGATGTGGAAAGGAATGATAAGAATTTTAGACAACTCTTTCGTATAGAGATGCTCAATACCATAGTTGCCGTAAAAGTTAATGAGGATGTCAAGTTACTTTGAGGTTCAACCCCCAAAGGACATTCTCAATTCTGCCAAAAAGCAAAAGCTATGCATGATAATGAACATCTCTGAGGGAGATAAAACACTGACGATGGTATAAGATGCATGACTCAATTATGTGCAGAATAATGATAAGCCTTGCATCCTGTATACTTTCCTAATTGGATAACAGTGCAAGCCTGTGTACTACAAATGGTGTAGAGCACTCATTAGGGCAGAGAGGGAAACAGAAATATCTTGTCTTAGTTTTAACTCTAGTGCTGTGCAGTTAGAAATAAGAAAAGTCATTCTAATACAAATCACTTTACATATTTTTTTTTCATAATGGCTTCTCTCATCTGGGCAAGCTACTGAAACTGAGGTGAGAGTAATTAATTCAATGCATCATGCTCAGTTGAAAAAAGGAATAAAACTGAATTGAGAAAATGAAACAAGTATCTTTCTTAATCTAATGTCAGAAGCCTATATGGAAGGCACTGTATTGAAATGCAGGAACAACAGGGATCCCTAAATTTTCTCTGGAACACTAGAAGTTTGACCTTAAAAGTTGTTCGTAAAGGATCATCCTAGTTTTCTTTGGAATATGTTTTCCTGTCTCTTCTCATTTGCCCTCAACTCTTTTGACAACAACTTTTCCAGTCAACAAAATGTTTAGCGTGACAATGGCTCATGTATTGCATGACCACGAAAGAATAATGGGCACTTAAGAAACAGGATAGCCATCATTACTAATGCATCCTGGGAAATTCTCAGGTATTGTCTAGAAAGGGAAATAGAAAATAGAGAGGAAATGAAAGGAGAGAAAAATAAAAGAAAGAATAGAGGAAAGGGAAGAGAAGCAAAGGGAATGGCTGAGAGAAGAGCAGGGAAGAGACCAGGAGGACAGGGAAGAAATTCTAGTCCACTAAGAAGAAGCAATAACTGCCAAACCCAGGCACAGGACCAAAAGATACATATTTTGAAGTTTGAGGCAAGTGTTTTTCTAAGTAGGTCTTTCCAAGAGAAATATTAGAAGAAAGTTAGCAATTAATTCTTAACTAAAATCTACCAATGGATTTTTTTCTAGAAGAAATATACTCTGTTAGCATCCAGGGACTCCTAAGGAAGATAGCTTTTTCTTATTAATACCTCTATTAATTATTTAAAGATTGGTAAAATAGAGCTGAGAACCATATACATCTGTCCTCCATCTTTGTTAAATCTGACTCCCACACATACATAAACCGTAAGTCATACCTAATTCTGGGCCAAGTGTCCTAAGATCCCTGATACCTGTTTCCAGTTTGAGAGAGTTGGAAAAAAAGAGAGATGTATGTGCATTTATTTTTAATGCTTTAACCTGAACTTTATCAGGTTTTAGTCATTAAAATTATGAAAATTATTTAGGACTCAAAAAATTATAGGGTATGGTCAGAATCATATGTATAAAGAAGCTATGACTATCCTAGGTGAACATACCTCATACACAGATTTCATGATCACATTGATTTCTTTCAGAAATAGTTTTATATCAATGCCTTAGCCTCTAATCTACTGTTTCAGGGTTGGGTGAGATTGTATGCATCATCAAGCAACTTCAGAATTGTTTCTACTTTCATAATACAACGTAACATAGACAGTAGATCCTAGGCTGAACTTCACCGCTACAGTTTCTTTCTCACTAACAAATGAGCACTTTCTTCTCTTATTCATACACAACACCAGCATTTGCCCTAATCTGCTTCTCTACATAATATGCATCTTCTCAAACCAGTTTTTAGTATGAGAGTATCATGAAGAGGTTGGCTTTACCTAGATAATTCATTTCTTTTTTGTTTTTGTACTGGAGATTGAACTCAGATCGACCACTGAGCCACATTCCCAGCCCTATTCTGTGTTTTATTTAGAAACAGGGTTTCACTGAGTTGTTTAGCACCTCGCCATTGCTGAGGCTGGCTTTGAACTTGCGATTCTCCTGTCTCAGCCTCCAAAAGTGCTGGGATTACAGGTGTGGGCCACCATTCCTAGCTAATTCATTTCCTTTCATCATTTCTTTGTTTCCATTTTGGTATTGCCTCCTAAAAACCTCTGTTGAACTTTTGAACTTCTTCTAACAAAGTCCACAGAGACTTGCAGATTGTCTTGTCCCTGTCTTTACTTTATGTAAATCTCCATCATTTTCTTCATACTATTATTTTCCTTCCCCCTGCTAAACCATTTATCTTAAATAGTTTTATATCTTCATATATGTCTAATTATCTTCTGGGCAAGGAGGTAAAGCAGTTTTTCTTATTAAAGAACTCTACAGATAAGACAGGTGTGGTCTCAAATTGTGGATCCTGTGCTTGGCCGTGAACCCGGGATCTTTCCAGTGGATTTGTGGCTTCTGTCTTCAAACAGGCAAGACGGTTGTTTCTCTTTGGAAGTGAAGAAGTAAGAGAAGAACAAAAGGCACATATCAACTAATTCTTTAAAAATTTTATCATGAAGCCGGGTGCAGTGGCTCACGCCTGTAATCCCAGTACTTTGGGAGGCTGAAACAGAATCGTGAGTTCAAAGCCAGCATCAGCAACAGTGAGGCACTAAGCAACTCAATGAGACCATGTCTCCACATAAAACACAAAATAGGGCTAGGGATGAGGCTCAGTGGTCGAGTACCCCTGAGTTCAATCCCCGGTACAAAAAAAAAAATTTATCATGAACCCTTAATGTGTATATTTCTCTTCAATTCTTGGTTTGCAGGGCAACAATGGTTTGCAAGGCATTCTAGGCAAATATATTTTTCTGGGACAACATATAGATCAGGAAGAACTAAGTGTTTTGTTAGTTTAGAAAATGGAGTGAATGGATATTGGGTGGATAATTAGCAGTGTTTGCTATCATAAATACAATAAAACAAAACAAAATAACATTTACATACATATGTGTATATTTAATTGTTGAAATTCTTACTTTTCTTATTTTCCTGTTATGGATAGCGCCATAACTAAAATCAGACAAGAACTTCTTCCACAAAAAGTCTAACAACTTTTAAACATCAATATTTAGTACTCAGTTTGCATTTATGAGAGAATAAACTAAACTAAACTAAAGTCTGTATCCTTTTGATCAAACCAACGTTTTCCTGGTACTTATTTCCTGGTACTTACTACACTGCTAGAGATGACTGAGAATTATGAGATTAATTAGACAAATATGTTCCCTTTAGGGGCTCATAATCTAGGGATAAGATCAGACTTAAAGTGTTTAATTTGTGATCAGTATAGAATTCTAACTTCTAAAGCAGTGATTTCTAAATTTAGTTTATCTAATATTATAAGGAATGTTAAAATTCTGTTTTTCAAAAGCATGTAGACTTCTAAAACACTCAGAATTTTAAATGACTATCCTGAAAATGGTATTTTGTTTCTTACAATATTATATATCTGAAACATAGATAATTATAAAATTTTCCTCCTATGTGCCCTTTTGCATGTATGTTCCCTCTTCTCTAAGGGAACTCAGTGACATGAAAACACCATTCCTACACACGTCAGCCAGTATGACTTAACTCTGTGGGAGATGTGCATTCCCTAAAACCACCAACAGGGAAGGGAAGTCATTAATATCTCTGGCTTTTGTGCTACATGTTAAAGTGTATTAGTCCTACATCTTTTTTAATGATAGATTTATTCCTATGTTTCTTCTGCTGCATTCCATCAACTATTTTAATAATTTGGTATTTTAATCATTAACTATCTTAAATTTATCTTCTAATGAAACACAAAGGAGAAAGAATGAACAAAAGAAATAAAGGGATGGAGTGGATTAGATTTTGCTAGTTTGAACCTTTCTCACAGCCACTAAGAGATATGTTCAGCATTAGTGTTACTTTTAGGTGCAGAGAACTTCATATCTGGTTTCAAGTAATAATGAGCTTTCTACATTGATGTTATGGTTTGAATATGAAATGTCCTCTAGAAGTACCAGTTAATGCAGAATTTTTCAGACTAGATTCCAAGAACTGTAACCTAATCAGTTCATCTTATCTGAATGGACTGACTGGGTGGTAACTGCAGGCAGTTGGAGCATAACTAAAGAAGGTAGATCACTAGGGGCATGCCCCAGAAGCATTGTTATTCCCTGTGGCCCTTCTCCCTTGTGCCTCTCTCTCTCTCTCCTTCCTGACTCCTATCATGAGCTGAACAGCTTTCCTTTGTTGGGTACTTCCCCCATGATGTGTTATCTCACTTCTGGCCCAGAGCAAAGGAGTTGTCCATCTATGATCTGAGATCTCTGAAACCAAGAACAACAAATAAATTTTTCCTCTAAATTATTCCTGTCAGGTATTTTGGTCATAGCGATGCAAAAACTGACTAAAACAATTGGCATATTTGTACTTTTAAAAGAGTCCACTGAATTTACAAATGGGTCAGGGTAAAAAAATTATTCAAGTATCAACATGAAATACTGCTCCCACATAACCTAAAAATAGCTAACTCTGCTACCTGTAGTGTGAAGACATTGGAAATATATGCACAGTAAAAGGATTAACAAATAAATCTTAAATAATCTACATAATCATCATATTTTCAAATGTAGTGGTAAAACAAACTAATGTATCTTTCTAGCTTTTGTTCCCTAAATGTAATAATTATTATTTTAATTATACATATTTATGTATAATTAAAATATTTATATTTATGTAGTATAGTGTGCTAATTCAATATATCTATATAATATATAATATTCATATCATACTAGTTAGCATTTTCATCTCCTGGAACACTTTTTAAAATTTTTTGACTAGTAGTCATAACTAGAGCCTGAGAAGGGTGGGGAGGAAGAAGGATGCAAGGAAGTTGTATAACAGGTAGCCCAACACAGTAGATGAAATAGTGTTATTGTTCTACAGTACAGCAGGAGATGACAGTTCACAATAACATATTATATATTTTAAGAAAAAATAAAAGAGGAGATTGAAGTCTCCAAACATAAAGACACAATAGGAAGATAGAAATATTCCCTGATTTGATCAGTGCACATTTTGTGCATATTGTAAATATTATACTATATTCCCCAATTCTTACTAGCAAAATGTCTACATCTATCTCACATTATTTCAAATTGCATATTGCCTCCTTAATTTTTTTCAAAAATATGAAGTTAATACAAATGAAAAATACATTCTGAACATAAAACTACTCCATTAGAAAATGATCCATGAACCAGGCATGGTGGCACAGGCCTATAATACTAGCAGCTCAGGAGGCTGAGACAGGAGGATCACAGTTGAAAGCCAATCTCAGCAATTTAGCAAGGCCCTATATAACATAGTGAGACCTGTCTCAAAATAAAAAATAAGAAGAGATGGGGATGTGGCTCAGTAGTTGAGCTCCCTGGGTCTAATCCCAAGTACAAAATATTAAAAAAATAAAAAGAAGAAAAAGAAAGTGATTGTAAAAAACTTTAAACTTTGAGTCAACAATTGTACTACTTATCACATACTAGAATATCAAGTCAGTAGATATGATTGGTAATTACTTTTAAGATGGAGAATACATACAGTATTAAATATTATATTCTTCTTTGACTCCAAAGTTCTCTTTGAATATAAAGCTCAAAACAGTTAACTTGAACATAAAAAAATTTTGCTTCATTGTCGTGGACTTACTATATTCAATTTTAATTCTTTGAAAATACAAAGGTGTGCTAACAAGATCTATCATTACCTGCCCGTTTTAATTCACTGTTTTGACTTCCATAATCACTTTGTTTCTACACTTAACAAGTGACTGTGCTGTTATAGCTACAATATTAGCAATAACATTCAATTAACACTCACACTGTGAGCTAAAATTATGCTTCACTAACACCTAACTTCTACCTTCTGCTCTCCTGCTAAATGGTCGCTAATGTAACAGCTAACCTCTTCTTCTTTACACTTTTTTGATATTCCTAAATTGGAAGAAAATTCACATCTGTAAAAAGAAATATGGAATATTCTAGGAGACGCATGGTATATAAAGCAAGTCAGTCTATCAACAAGTATTCATTTATTCATTTTGGCACCAGGAATTGAACCCAGGGGTACTCAACCACTGAGCACATCTGCAGACCTTTATTTTATTTTTTAAATTTTGAGACAGGGTTTTACTAGGTCACTGAGGCTAGCTTTGAACTTGCGATCCTCCTGCCTCACCCTCTAGAGCTGCTAGGATTACAGGCATGTGCTAGTGCAGCCAGGTTCAGCAAGTATTTATTTATCATTAGTATCAAAGTTGTGTGATACAAGACAGGCCAATGAAAGAGAGAGAAACAAAATAAGTTTTCCTATCCTAAACTATTAAAGTAGACTTGGAAAATAATGTGGAAACAAGAAAAGTATATGGAATTATGATTTCTGAAGCTTTGTGTATTTTGTTCTTGAAATTTTATAATTTTACATTTTTAATTTGGGTTGATTATCTATTTCAAGTTAATTTTCATTTAAGATATAATCGTGGTGTGTGTGTATGTTACATTTAGACAACCAATTGTCTTAGTATCTTTTGTTTAAGAGACTATCTTCTTTTAAGAGAAAATCTGCTTTTGTAATTTTTTTCAAATGTCAGTCGACTATAATAGTGTGGATTTTCTGAACTCTATCCCATTGTATTGTTGTACATATCTATCCTTTTACCAACAACACAGTATGTTGCTACTGTAGCTTTATTGTATATCATGGCCTCAAGCAGCAAATTCACAACGCGATTCTTATTTTTCAAAGGTGTTTTATTGCTCATCTTTTGTCTTTCTTTTTACCTTTTAGAACCATCTTTCTGTTGTATTCAAGGAAATGCCTACTTATGTATATATTGTGGTTTATCTATAGATCAAATTTGGAAAAATTAACAATATTAATTCTTACATACCATGAACATAGTTTATCTCTCCATTAAATTCTTTTATCATGTTTTGTTATTTTTATAAGTACTTTTTTTTTGGTCCTATTAGAAATATTGCTTTTAAAATTTTGAATCCAAATGTATCATTATTAATATATATAAACACAATTGATTTTTTATTTTTTTAGTTTTTTAGTACTGGGAACTTTTACCATTAAGCTACATCTTCTTAATTTTAATTTTTTAATTAAAAATTTTTAATTTTTAATTTTTATTTTAAGACAGCATCTTAATAAGTTTCTGAAAGTCTTGCTAAATTGCTAAGGCTGGTTTCCAAAGTGCATTTGTGTTACCTCAGCTTCCAGACTCTGGGCTAGACTCTGGGCTTACAAGTTTGTGCCACCTGAACTGGCTAAATATTTACTTTTCTTTCTATGGTCTTATTAAATGGTTCTGGAAGATTTTACATGAAAAGTTTTTGAATTATGTATATAAATGACCAAGTTTTATCTAACAATGGACGTTTTTCCTCCTTTTTGCCCCATTTTCTTGTCTTACTGCATGACTAGGATTTCAAATGACTTTGAATTGGAAGGTTGAGAGGAAATCCTTGATTTTCTCCTGATATTAGCTAAAAAATTCAGTAATTTAATCTGAAATATGTTATGAGTCATAGGGTTTCTGTGTGTTAAAATTGTCAGGTTAAACAGTTTTACTTATATACATAGCATAGCAATTTTTCCTTCTTTCTTTTTTAATCTGCTATTATAGTGAATCACACTGATTTGGTTTTTCATCCTGGCATACCCACTATAAACCACACTTGATCACCATTTCATATATCTATATATATATATATATACATATATACACACACATATATACATATATGTGTGTGTATATATGTATGAAATGTTATATGTATATGTTACATAATATATATGTTATATAATGTTATATAACATTATTTGCCTGGTGCAGTGGCAAAGGCATATAATTAGAAGGCTAAGGTAGAGCATTGTAAATTTGAGGCCAACATTGGCAAATGAGCAAGACCTTGTCTCAAAATATCAAAAAGTATTTAAATAGTGCTAGAGATGTAGCTCAGTGTTCAGTCATTCCTGGGTTTGATTCTGAGTGTGTGTGTGTGTCTAACAATATTTATGTTATCTATCTATTCATGTTATCTATTTATTCATACATAAGCTGTTAGTATTTACTTTTCAAAGTAGTGTTGCATTTCTTCTAAATTTGAAAGCATAACATTTTTCATGGTATTTTCATTGAATCATTTTTAACATCTATGGAAAGTTTAGAGATATTACTATTAATAAATTTTATTTTCTTTCTTTTATTCTTGGTTAGTCTGGTAAAGGCTATCATTTTTATTAGTCTTTTCAAAGAACCAGGTTTGGGTTGGATTAATTTTCTGTCTCTCTAAACTCTCTCTTTTCCTTTTGCACTTTGAGTTTTGATTTGTACTCTTACTGACATTATTCCATAATTTCTGCTTATTTGGTTTTCTTTTTTTGTTTGTTTCTTAATGTCAAAATTAGATCCTATTGTGTGTGGAGGGCAGAGGAGTGAGGATTGAACCTAGGAGTACTCTACTACTGACCTACACCCCTGCCCTTTCATTTCCTTCCTTCCTTCCTTCCTTCCTTCCTTCCTTCCTTCCTTCCTTCCTTCCTTCCTTCCTTCCTTCCTTCCTTCCTTCCTTCCTTCCCTTTCTTTCTTTCTTTCTTTCTTTCTTTCTTTCTTTCTTTCTTTCTTTCTTTCTTTCTTTCTTTCTTTCTTTCTCTTTCTTTGTTTCTCTCTTTCTCTCTCTTCTCTCTCTCTTTCTTACTTTCTCTCTCTTCTCTCTCTCTCTCTCTTCCTTTCTTTCCTTCCTTCTCTTTCTTTTCTTTTTTATCTTTTTTTTTTTTGAAGCAATGTCTCACTAAGTTTTCCAGGCTGACCGCAAACTTATAATCCTCCTGCATCAGCCTGAGTAGCTGAGATCACTGCACCTGACTAGATCCTACTTTAATTCCTTTTTGATTTTCTAACACAAGATTTAAGGCTCTAAATTTCCTCTTAAGCACTTCTTTAGTTGAGTTCCATAAATGTAAGTATGTTGACAATTTTGGTACAAATATTACACTGATTTCCCTTGAGAGTTCTTCTTTGACCAATTACTGATTTTGAAGCTTGTTGTATATTTCCAAACTTTCATAAAACTTATAAATACCTTCTTGTCAACTCTTTCTAGTTTAAATCGGTTATTGTCCAAGTACATGGTTAGCATGATTTGCACACTGTTAAAGTGGCTAAAGTTCATTATTATTTCAACAAAATATCTATTTTGTTCAATGTTCTACGTGCACTGGAAAACAATGTGGATTCTATTTTGTCAGGTGGAGTGTTTCAAAAATAATAATTAGGTTAAATTTGGTTGATGATGCTCTGATTTTCTATATTCATACCTGTGTTCACTTTCTGTCAGTTATCAGGATAGTTATGTTGAAGTCTCCAGTTATAATTGCAAATTTATCCCTCCATTTAGTTATTTTTGGTCTCATATATTTGTTTCATATTAGCAATGTAATGTTTTCTTAGACAATTCACTTTAGCATTATAAAATGTTCTTATTTGAAGAGTAATATTTTTGCATTGAATTCTACTTTCTCTGATTAACATAGCTTATCTAGCTACCTCTTGGATCAGTTTTGATGTGGCATACCTTCTTTGATTTCAGAATTTGGGAAATATCATTTTTAAATTTTTTAAAATTTGTTCTAATTAGTTATACATTACAGTAGAATGCATTTTGATACATTGTACACAAATGGAGAACTTCTCATTCCTCTGGCTGTACATGGGGCAGAGTCACACTAGTAGTGTATCATACATGTATATAGGGTAATAATGTCTGTCTCATTCTACCATCCTTCCCATCACTTTTAATGTTAACTTTTTTGTTTTAAAACTTTAGAGAATGAAAATGCATGTGTTTAGAATTCTTTTTGCCTATTCTCTCCATTTATCATACTCTCTTATTTTTTCTTTTATTATCATTCCCTTGTCATTAGACTTTCAAACCTATTCCTGCTTCCTTTATCTTATTGAAGTACTTTAGATACAATTTATAAAGTTAAACACACCTATTTTATTGTTAGAATTTGTAAATTATTGACAAATACATACCTCCATGTAACCACAGCCATGCACAAGAGATTCATATTTCTATCACTCTAGAATTTCTCCTCATGCCAATTATAGTCAACAGTTCCACTTCTCTTCACACAAGCTTATCTAGCTACCTCTTGCCTCTACACAAGGCAAGCACTGGACTGGACTGCTTTCTGTCACTATTTGTTAGATTTGCCTGCTCCAGGATTATGCATGAATGGAATAATACCACAACGCCCTTTCGGTGTGTGATTCTGCCACGTTTTTCTAAGCATGATAGTTTTGAGAATCATCCATGTTGTAATTATCAGTAGTTGCTCTTTTTTACTGATTTGTATTTAATTGCATCAATTTTTACAATTTATATATTAACTTTTTGATAAAAATTCGGGTTGTTTTCTTTTTCAAATCATAGATGTGATAGATATTCATGTGCAAGTATTTAGGTGATACATACTTATGTTGCTCTCCTTTATTGTCATATGTAAAAGAGAACTGGTGGCTCATTGCATTTATTAAAAAAATCTGAAAAATTTCAAAGCACTTTTACCACTTTACATCTCCTTCAATAATATGCAAATTCCAACACTTCATGTTACTAGGCTTTAAATTTGAGTCATTCATATGGATGCATTGCTTTTAATTTAATTTTATTTTGAAGTATTACTTTACATCTCTTTAATGAAAAAAAATTATGCTAACTATATTTTGTATGCTTCTTTGACACTTCTATCTCCTCTTTTCTGAAGAGGTCACTTAAATCTTTTGTTGCACTGTTCTTCAGTGCATGTGTTCTTCAATTGCATATGTTCTTCAGATATTATGGATACCGGTTCTTTGTTTGATGTACTTATTACAACTATTTCTCTCAGTCTGTGGCCTTCATTTTTATTTTATTTAAAAAGTATCTTAACTGGGCTGGGGATACAGTTGTGTTAGAGTACTAACCCAGCATGCACAAGACCCTGGATTTGATATCCAACAATGAAAAAAAATCTATTTTAAAGAATAAATGTTTTTAATTTGTATAATGTTAATTAATCTAATGTTATGATTTGGGTTTTCATATTTTATACAGAGAAATTTATGATCACCTCAAGGTTATCTGTTATATTTTCTCTACAAATTTTATAGTTCTTTATGTATGAAGTTATGATTAACTTTGAGTTAATTTTTGTGTTGTGAAGAAACAGATGAGTTTCACCTTTATTCAAGTGGCTGTTATTCCAAAAGTATTTGTTGAAAAACTATCTACTTCTCAATTAAAATGCCTTAACAACTATGTCAATGTGTCAACTATTATAGCCCTATTCAGTTCCTCCTGTAAGACTGTAATGTGACAAGTTTATTTTCAGCTCATATTCAGTTACTGAATTAAGTAGACCATGAACCAAGCTAAGTTTTCCTTCTCTCTTCATTTAGTTATGATATTCCTCTTGTGGCCTGAATTGTGAACTAAAGAAGATATACAGACCTGCATTCATGGATGACATAAGGTATGGACAATATGTACTAGTGAAGCAAATGTGTGCCTTCTGACATTTCATGTGCCCAATTTCATATGTACCTAATTACTCTGTGTATGTGTCAGAGTGCAGGTAATGAGTGAAAGCTTTCATAGAATAACTTGATGCTTTATGGTTAGATTCTTTACTTTCTCAGGGCCCACACCTTATCAGGACCTGTTTTGTTTTCAATGGTGTGTATCTCTACTGCAGAGAGTATATTTTTGCCCAATATTTCATACATCTGATTTGATTACATAGCTTACCCTAAACCCACATGGTGTCCTTCCCCAACACAAAAGCCTGCACTGTTGTGATTCTCAACACAGTGGATGATTTTGACCTCCCCCAAGTAACATTAGACCACGTGTAGAGACATATTTGATTGTCATGACTAGGGAAGGGAAGAAGGGGTTTGCTACTGGCATCTACTGGACAGAGATCAAGGATGTTGTTAAATGCCTTATAATGCAGGGGAAATTTCCCACAATGAAGAAAGAATCATTCAGTCTAAACTGTTGATAGTGCTAAAGTTGAGAAACACTACTGGTATCTCATAAGACTGCTGGCCATTTTGCCCAAGTGAAAGCATCATTTATACTTCACCCTGGACAAGCTGACAAGTAGAGTCCTTTTCTATTATCAGCTCAACTTCAACTTGGATGTCCTTCATGTCAGTTTTCTAATTAATCAGAGCAGCATTCTCATATTCTTAAGCAAGCATGGAATATGCTACCTTGAGGACCTGAAAAGCCCCTCTATGTGTTTCCCTTCTTTCTTAGACTGGAAGATACAAGGTGTGATAATTTTGTCCTTCATTTAGAAGAAGTATTTTTGGTATACCCAAGACCACCAGAATCCTAAAATGTCGAAGCTCCTGAAACTTTACAGTTTCATCTCTCACTTGTGGAGTGCATGTGCCTTATCTGGACCTCTAATATACACACCACATCTAGCTCTCCTGATTTAATTAGCTTAATAGCATCTAAATAGTGGATCAATTTTATCTTCTGTGAAATGTCCAGATGGCCCAGGACCCTTCAAAATTTGTTAAGTCAGACGGCAGAAGAATTAACATAACCTTGGAGCACAATGTGAAATGTATTCCTATGTTTGTCCCAAACAAATGTGAACTACTGTTTATCATTTCTCTCGAAATGCATGATTTTTATCATTTCTCTTGCATGCTTGAGACTAAGTTAATCAACTCTTACAAAGATATCATATTTGGCATAGCAGCTATAACTGGAAATACTACTTGGTTGTGTTTGTGATAATCACTGTCATCTGCCAGGGTCCATCTTGCTTGTAAGTGCCAGATTATGAATTACGTGGGAATATGATGGGGATAGACCTCCTGCATCCTTTAGATAATCAATAATACAGCTAATCTCTGTTATTTGCCCTGGAAGTTGACATTGCTTCTGTACTGTCTTGGCAAGAGGAGGGGCAGTTTTTGAGTTTATCTCTTGGCTCACCACAGCTTGACAGCTCTTATAAGCTGAAGAACTATTTGGGGGAGGTTGTCAACACTAAGTATATTCACTGAGTTATACATTTGAAAACTACGAAGGTATCAGCACGTGAGTTCACATACACAGAACATTCATTGAGAGCCAGGCCTGCTCAGGACTCTTTCTAATCACCTGCACCTTACCCACCCTCACTCTAGTACAAGGAATCAGAAGTAGGTCACGATGATGCCTTAAGTCCTACATGCTGATACAAAATAAAAATCTTGTATACATCAGTTCTTGACTCTTAGTATGCAGTTAGTTACCTGTATTAATGGCTATGGGTCATTATTCAGAAGGCCTAGGAGAACTATTGCTCTATATCCTTTCTCCATGGAACTCTGTCTCTTCTCAGATAGTAGTTTCTGATTCACAAAACCATTTCAGGTCAAGAAACTGGGAAAGGAGTCATAATTTCTATAAGAGTGGCTGCTCTCAGAATTCTGATCAATATGCAACAATCCTCATCTTAGCTGCCCATCTATCTTGCTTCTAAGAACACCATGTCCTATTCATCACCTCCATAGCTTTCAGCACTACCCCAGTGTCCCTCCTTGCCACCCATACAGTAATTTTTAATTTAATTTATAGCTTCTGATGATTAAGCACCACAATGTGGTCTTCATTAGTTTCTACATCCTATCACCCCATTGCTAGTCAAGGAGCTCAGTTCTGTAACAGCATCTCCTATAACCAATCATAGCCTACCCAGGAGAGTTGCTTATAAACATCTCAACAGTGCCTATTTCCTGTTCATCAGTGTAATTCTTATCATCTTAGAAAATAAAGTTCTTTAGGGTCTTTCAGACACCGGGAGACTGATGATATTTTAGCATTAATAGTAACTTCCTCTGACCACTTGGATAAACCTTTTGATCTCTTCACTTCTATCTGTCACATACTTGCATTTCTACTTCACTTAATTTAAGCCATTCCTTCTTTTAAGCTTCCAAGAGCAGTCTTAATAACACATGAGCACTATCAACTGATGTTCTCTGGAACTAAAGTCATTAACTGCTACATCATGAGAGAGTGCTCTCATTTTAACAATCTCTTTTCCCTCTTTAATTTAGCCTGCATATTCCTTGAACTAAAGCTTTCCAGAATCAGCCCCTTTCTGATTTTCCTGGCACTTGTCATATATGTTTGCTACTACATTTAGTACATTTAGCATGCATTTCATTTCCTTCCTTGGCAGATCATCGGTTCTCTATTCAAATTATACTCTAATATCTCTCCGTTCTTTGGTCTTGTAACTCAGAGAGGAGAAGAAAAGTAGATGGGTGCTTGTACCATAGGAATAAAGAATAAAAAGAGAAAAATGTATCTGCATTATCTTTAAACAAGAGAGCACTGAGTCATTCCTACTGACCATGAGAGTTCAGAGGTTACCAGGATTACAAGGTTCTTCAATCAATCTATCCAGATGTCTCTATTCTAAGACTCAAGCTCTATCAGAGTCCTGGTCTTGGCATAGAAGATATGATGCAGTTGAAAATTCAAATATCTACATTTTCACTATTCTTACATATTGAAACCCTGGGCTTAGTCTCAATATTTTTCTGTCTTCTTTCTCCAAGAAATGAAAAGTTTTTCATATCCTGCTAAGAGGAACCTCTCGCTTGCAAACATCACCTTAAAATGGTGATATAGTATCATCACCAATTCCTTGTCTTTCTCCTAAAGGTTGCCAAATTATTCCACAGTCCTTATAATTTCTACTTTTTCCAAGCCTTCTCAGAAGTGTGAATGTTCTAGTATGTTTTGTATTGTTGCAGCAAAATACCTGAGGCTGAGTACATATAAACAAAAGAAGTTTATTTAGCTCACATATCTTGAAGTTGAGGAGTATGGTTCTTGCATCTTATTAGGTTCTAGTTAAGCCCCCCTAGTAAATGACATCAGGTAGTGGGACTTTGAGTGAGTGTGGTGAGCAGACACATGTTTGGAAGAGGTCAAAACACTAGAAATAATCTTGTTTTATAACAATACACTCTCAAGGTAAAAAATCCAGTATCATGAAACCCTGTTCTCTCCCTGAGACCTAATATACTCTGGAGATACTTAACCCAGGATGTGGAGAAAGACATCAATCTATTCATGTGGGTGGAGCCCTCATGACATAATTATCTCTTAAAGATCTCACCATATGTCAACACTGCTACATTGAGAATCAAATTTCAAAATTAGTTTTAGTGGGGACACACCTTTTCCATAGCAGCGATAACATTGCCTTCACAATTGCATTGCTTTCTATAGTATCTTATCCCACTACCCCACAGATTGGAGCTTAAGTAATTGTACCACAATAGCATGTTAGGGGCTAAGTCTTCTACCTTGACAGCAACAAGAATCTTACTGCCAATCAGACTATTTATGACGCAATTTCAATTTCCGTTTTCTGAGTTTGCTTATTAAGATCACTCCTGTTATCAACTCTCCTTAGTTAGCTTCTTGTGACAAGAGTTCTACATGCACATGATATATTTCTGAGTGTTTCCAGGGAAAACACCTATGAAAATGTACGGAAATTAGGATTATATAGAGGGACAATCTGAACTGAGATGGAGATACAATAGTGTCCTTGGTCAATGCAAAAGTTCAGCAGCAGGGATAATATTTCAGAGTTGTCCACAATTGATGCCAGGTGAAATGCCTTTGTAATTCCACATGGAATAATTATCAGATGTAGGCTGAACCTTGGATATGAGGCATAAAGGTGGGTGAGGCAACTCCCTTTAGTCAAAGAAAATTTTGAAATACTCAGTTACAAGCCATCTTTAGCTGACACTTGTGCTAGCTGGGAAAATGAGTTCCTGACCACATTTATTGTTACTCCACTATAATGAAGAAACTTTGGAGGAGATTAATTTTCACAGCACCAAAATCTCTAAATTCTTTGCTTACCTTAGTTTTAAGTCCTACTTCATATTGCTATTCTAAGTCCTCTGAGGAAATGACACCTAGCTGCTAATGCTCAGCACCTATTTTCCTCTTCAAAGAACTCTCATTTTATTTTTACCAAGACCTTCATAACCATAATAAAGACTATGGTTTCGCTTGCTTTGCTATAGATATGACCATGAGATCAAATTCATAAAAACAAATTGTAAGTAGAAATATTATTACTCAGATTTCAGAAAATGCTCTCCTTTATGTTTATCCTTTTGAATATAATGACTGAAATTTTGTCATGGACCATACATTTTAGATTATACCCTAACAACAGAGAATAGAAAGCTAAAAGTAGATTAGGTCTGAGAACTTGTAGCTGCCATGTCTTTCCAAGATTGCATTTACCAACATATTTATGGCTAAAATAAATAATGATATTACTCAAGCACCTATTAAGTGCTTTAAGTCTGTTACTCTCAAAAATTCTTCTTCCTAAATATTATAGTCAATTATGGACGTGTTAAGAAATTATTTGGGGGAGTATATGACTCTGCAATTCATTGTATTCTATTAAATGCCTTGGGAAAGGTTAGAGGATAAATCCTAGAAGTGAACTAATCATAGAGAATCAGATTTTGAAAGGGGAACAAATATTTGTGCTTTACTAACTGGGAAAGAAGTATGTCTCTGATATGGAAAGGGGAAAGTCACCACAGTAAAGCCAAATTCAAAACTCAAGTTTGCACTTAAAAAGATCCTGTTGGAGGGCTGAGGTTGTGGCTCAGTGATAGAGTACCAGTTTCACACGTGTGAGGAATTGGGTTCAATCCTCAGCACCACATTAAAATAAATAAATAAAATAACAGGTATTGTGTCCATCTACAACTAAAAATATTTTTTACAAAATAGATCCTGTTTGAATAGTTTACACATTCTTTTACTCTCTGGGAATGGATTATATCATCTTTATTTTACAGTGTATTTACTTTATACATTCTGAATAATCCAACTTTGTTCTGGAGGATTAAAGGAAAGGGAAAAAAAAGATCTTTCCATATGATATGGTTTGGATATGTTTATGTAGCCTCACCCCAAGGTTTACATGTTAGATGCTTAGTCCACAGGGTGGTGGCGTTTGGAAGAGGTGGAACCTTTTAGAGGTGGTACCTAATGGGAGGTGCTTAGGTCATTGGGGGCATGCCCAAGGAAGGTAGTTCTTATGAGACCCCTTGGTAGTTCACTAGAGGATTATTTTAAAAGCATGAATTCCCCCCACCTCCAATATACACACACCTGTCTTTGCTTCCTGGCTCAAGATGTGATTGCTCACTCCCAACATCTGCACTAGTCTTTGGCATCCTCACCAGAACTGAGCCAATGCAGGTACCATGCCCAAGAACCTACAGAACTGAACAAACCTTTTCTCTGTATAAAGTTACAGAACTGAACAAACCTTTTCTCTGTATCTCACTGTAGTACTACAAAGCTAGTATCTTATATATCAACATTCTGTTGAGGGAAGCTTGGAAATTAGAAGTGGCAATTTTGAAATTTAAGACAACAGCTATCAACTAAAGAAGTAGAGGCCCAGTGGATCAGGGTGGTGTGGAGGGCAGTTGAGATAAGGATAGACTTTGATGAAGACTGTTCAAACATACCAGCTATGGTTCTAAATCCATGCTGCACATCAAAATCATCTGGGCCAGAAGGAAGCTCTTAAAATGCCAATGATTAGTCCTCATGGCAGACCAATTAAGTCAGAATCGATAGGGGCAGAGACAAGCTAATTTTGTTTTGTTTTGTTTTGTTTGAACTCCCAAGTTAATTCTAATATGCAGCCAGGGTTAAGGGGCTACTACATTAAAGGAAGTTGACACTAATAGGGTATTTCAGAGGTTTCAGCTGAGTAGACATTGTGTGTGGCAGAAACAATATAGCCACACTTCTTAAAAACATATACCTTAAAAAAACTCAGCTGTTTTATTATTATATTTGATATAAATTTTATAATAACTTTTATTCCCCTAACTATTTTTATTTAAGAAGTTAAAGAAAAAAATAGTCATTAAAACAACCTAGACCATAGAAGAAATTAAAGTTATGGTCATTTAAAATTCTCTGTAAATTTTATTTCAGGCCTTAACCTGGAGCCACTAGAATTGGCCTCAGTACATTTTTATGATAAAATGTCTTGTTCAAATTGAAAGAACCTACATATTGGGTTTGAAATGGGTTATGTTTTCACTTTTAATGTCACTTTTGCTTTGGTTGCTCTCATTTTCAGTGTCTGAGGTTGAGGACAAAGTCTTTTGTTGTTTGTTTTTCTTCCATCAGCTCAGAATTTAAGACAATTACAACACAGCTGGGCAAATATGCTGGCTTGCAAGTGTCTTTCCATTTCAAAGCTCCCATTGTAAAGAAGCAGCCCAGAGAATCAACAGAAAAAAATTAATTACAATTGAAGAGAACAATCTACATCATATTCAAACAGTATTTGCAAACCTTCACAAAAACTAAGACATTGATGGCCAATTATTCATTATTGTTAGGTTGTTTTGAACATTTCTTTTATGAAAGGACTGTGCCTCTGTAGGTGCATTATTCTAAGCTAAATCTCCTCAGTTCTGGGGCAAGTTCAGTGCTGGAGTAAGGAGAACTGAAGGTTAATAAAATCACGGTAGAAATGTTCTGATTGTGTGTGTGTGTTTAATCATATTGATTTACTCTGCACTTTTGGTCAGCTCTATAGATGACTGTTCCAGGTGAGAAATTTGGTAATGCCTTTGCCAATACATGTAAAGAAATAGTATTCACTGGACCAAGAAAGAAGCTTCTAATAGCAGTTACTTAGATTACTTAAGTTGCTTAGACTCAAATCCCCTCTATTTGTGATGTAATGCTCTGAAATGATCATTGCTACTGTGTAGTGAATAGAATCCCTCAGTGAAGGTCGGGGGTACACAGACATCAATAATGCATGCTAATTGCAGGCTGCATTCCTAATATGTTGCAAGGACTTTTTAATGATGGCTTCCAAGGCAGTAGCTAACCAGGACGGGTGCTTATGATTTCATCCCCAGCTGCAGTGTGAAACTGAGTGGCAGGCAGGTATATGGGACAGTAGTAGTGAGGAAGATGAGAGCAAAGATGTTGTGTGGCTTTTTTACTGAGGACAATTCTTATGGTAAAGTTGTTTTATTTGGCACAATGCTGAATACGGTTGTTTATCTAGGAAGAAACATGAATCAGCTAACACTTTGATTTGAACCCTGTGCAGTCCACACTAGACTATTAGACTTCTGACCTTTTGTTGATATTGCTGCTGCTGCTGCTAGTGATCAATCCCAGTGCCTCACACCTGCACAGCAAACACATTATCCTGCCCTTAAGTCAATAATTTTGGACCATTTGCTTTAGCAGCAATAGAAAACAGCTACAATTCTTAAATATAAAATCAGCAGAATGAATTCAACCTTATAAGGTGTTGATCTATTAGTATATTTAAAAGCATCAAAATAAAATATGTTCTCTCAGTTTATTTTAAGGTATCATAGAAATTCAAATATAGAATAAGGACTGAAATTCTTCAAAATACTTCATAAATAAAAAGAATGGTGATGTGCTTGTAGTTTAGTGTATGTGGAACAGGAGTATAACATAAGATCAGGAAAACTATAAAGGAATATATTGTGTATGTATGGTTTATAAATAATCCATGCTAAAGAACTGAGATTTTTTTCTCATTGTGAATGGAAAAATTCCATCAACAATGGATGGAAAACTATACATACCAATAAAAAACTTGCTGAAAAATAAACTAAGAAAGAAATTCTATTTGCAATTGCTACAAAACCCCAAAATATTTAGGAATAAACTTTACCAACAAAGTGTATGATATCTATAACAATAAATATAAAACACTGGGGACAGAAATTATAGAAGACACAAAAAAATGGAAACATATCTTATGTTCATGAATCAGATTAATCAGTAGTTAAAAGGACTATACTACCTAGAGTGATCTGTAGACGAAATGCAGTCCCAATCCAAATTCCAATAACTTTAATCACTGAAATAAAGAAAAGTCCTAAAATTAGTGTAGAACCATAAAAGACACAGAATATTATAAGTAATCCTAAGAAAAAGAAACAAGACTAAAAGAATCACTATACCTGACTTCAAAACATACAAAAGAGCTATAGTTACCAAATCAGCATTGTACTAATATAAAAAGAGAACAATAGACCAAAATAAAGAACACAAAAATTAACTCACTCATACAGCCAACTGATTTTTGACAAAGATGCCAAGAATGCACAGAGGAGAAAAGATAACCTAAAAAATAATGATGGCAAACCCAGATAGGCCTGTCCAGAAGAATGAAATTGGATCCCTTTCCTCACTGCATTCAGAAGTCAACCCAAAATGGATCAAAGACCTAAATCTTAAACCTGAAACTATGAAATTTATAAGAAAATATAAGGGAAACACTTCAACTCAATGGTATAGGCAACAATATTTTTAGATAAGCCTTCAAAAGCACAGACAACCAAAGTGAAAATGGACAAATAGGATTACATCAAACTTAGAACATTTTACACAACAAAGAAAACAGTCAACAGGATTTAGAGATAGTCTATAAAAGAAAAGAGAAAATCGTTGCAAATATTGTCCAAAAAGGTTTGGCATCCAGAATACCTGAGGACCTGAAAAAGATGAATATACTCATCAACATTCAAACTTAGACTGATTAGTTTACCTTTCTCACAATCCAATCATTTCATCTCTGAATGAACACAGGAGCTTTGGTGGAGTGGGGCACATCATAACCATGCTATACTTTGCTTGGCCTTCAAGGTCTTCCATTGAAATCTCAGAGGAACCCTCCATGATCCCCTAACTCCAGCATCCTGCATTTCTACAAAAGCAGCATCATGTAGATGACACGGGAATCTGCTGCCAGCTTTAGCAGTAGTCAGGCCTTATGGAACCATGACTACAGAGGCCTTGAGTGTGGGGAGGGAGGGTAAACATTGTAAAACAACTTCTAAGCACCACCCCCCTCCAGTTTTATGAGTAGGCGCTTCTCAAATAATTTTCACTTTTGTTCCTGTGATGGGTGTGGTCTAAGTCCTGAGCTGCCCTTGAGAAATCTTTCCTATTGCACAGAATTTAGCTTTAGTGATTGTAATGTCTTCATTACAACACTTCAACAACTGCACATTACTTGACCCCACGTTTACATGCACTTTGGACAAGCTGAAATTTTTAAAAATCCTTCTGTTTTTCTTTCAAATCCAGATTCTCAAATAAACCTGGATAAACACTGATATGAATATCCACACTACTGCATAAAGGCTGTGCTGTCTTGAAACTTCCTCCACCCGATTAATTAGTCCATCACTCTTAAATTGAGATTCATAGAAAGTCTCAGGACATGTGCAAAATATAGACAAGTTCTTTGCCAAATTATAACACAGAAGACTTCAAATACAATTCCCAGTGGATCTTCATTTCCTTCTCAAACTTTAAGAGCACAGACTTTACTGACCACATTCTGGTTTTCTGACCTCCCATTGGAATTGCCCATTAAACTCTGCTTAGAAGATTCTGAAGGCTTCTCTAGTCCATCTCTCTATACTTTCCCAAACCTCTCCCACAAACAAATGAACCACATGGTCAGGTTACAGTCATGCCCCCATGCCTGGTACCAATTTCTATGTTAGTCAGCTTTTTATAACTGTGACCAAAATAGCAGACAAGAATAACTTAGAACAGTTTATTTTGGCTCATAGTTTCAGAGTCTCAGTTCTTGGTAAAGGGAAGCAATAAAATTGATTTAATTATGCTATGTGCATGTGTGAATATGGCATAATGAGTCACACTATTATATATAATTTTAGTGTACCAATAGCAAAATAAAAAAGCAGAAAAGTACTTATGTAGGCTATTAATGCTATTAAACTTTTAAATATGAATAAAAGATCACAACTACAAAAAAATTTAAAATGGCCTAAATAACTAGTCACTTCTCAAAAAAAAAAAAAAAAAAAATATATATATATATATATATATATATATGTAGCCAAGAACAACATGAAAACAAAAATCCTCATTTTCACTACACACAAAACCACAATGTTATAACATCTCACCATATTTAGAATTATCATCATAAAAAGACAAGAAATAGCAAATACTAGGAAGGATGCAGATTAAAGGGAATTATCATACACTGCTAGTTAAAATGCAAATTAGTACAGTTGTTATAGAAATTAGTAAGACAATATCTCACAAAATGAAAATAACAACTACAAAATGACTCATGAATTCTATTACTGGATATATATCCAAAGGTGAAATCTTTTTACTAAAAAGATACTTGCATCTCCATGTTTATTGTAGCACTATTCATAATATCCAAAGTATAAATCAATTCAGACGTCGTTCAGAGAATAAATGAATAAAAAAAATATGATGTAGTAACACCATGGAATACTACTCAGCCATGAAAATGAATGAAATTCTATTATTTGCAGCTCATGAATGCAACTAGAGAACATTAAATTGAATGAAACAAGCCAGACACTAAGTGACAAATATGATATGTTTTCCCTCATTTGAGGAAACCAATTAACTGGTCTTGTAGAATTACAAAACAGAACAGTCTTCTGTAGAAATGGTGAAGGACAAGGGGGAGGGAGGACAGAAAGAAATATGAGGAATTTTGGTGATTTGTAAAGGTGCTAGGAAGAAGGAAGAACGGTAAGGGTATAACACAGAAAATGGGTGAATGGGTATAAAAACAAATGATGTTTGAATGTGTGGAAATACATAGTGAATTCCATCAATGTGAACAATTGATATGTTGTTAATAATTATAGTTTTAAAACAATAGAAAATGCAAAAAGGTAGTGAAACCCATAAAACTATTAAAAAGTGATGAAGCTCTATAAAATGATAGGAATAAATCTCCCTGATATATTAAGTGAATGAAGAAGTATATATAGAATAATAATTTTGTGTGTAGGAACACAAGAGAAATAACAGCAGTGTTTACTTGTGTCTTTATAAAGAAATACTGCCAAGATATAAAGGGAATAAAATGGTTTTCCACACTTGGAGGGGAAATGTGGTGAGTGGTATATTACAAGGGTGTGACTGTTACTTTATTTTGTCTTGACTTCTGAAACTTATTTACCCTTAAAAATATATAAAAGCTAAATTTATTTAAATATTGAAGTGGGACCATTTGGGAAGACAGCAGAAACTTTCCACAATAGATATGGAACATTTTAATATATACATATTCCATTCTTTATCACAGTTCTATTATTTGCTTATTCAAAGTAACCTTTATATTCCAGATTTGTTCATAGAGTGATGTGTTATTGCTTAGTTCATCGAGTGAATACATTTTATATTTGATATTTACTCCAATAAATGATTTCCAGTGAGGATTATATAGGTCTTATAATTGATTAGCCTGTGGCAATACAACTTTCTTTTTATTTCTATTCTTTGTACCTAATCTAGAGATCACATTAATTATATTATTTATTTGTATTCTGAAGGTATTTATAGACAATTGATTCATGTTCTCATGGTGTTTTGGAGAGAATAAAAGAGGATGTATTGTTTCTGTGTGTTGATTTTACCAGAAAGCAATATAGTAGTGTTATGTTAAAGCTATAAGATATGAGTACAAAGTTGCAAACCATAAAATTACCATAAATGTGTTTTTATTCAGTTTCACAACTGCAATAATATTAATTATTTGGTGAAATAAAGCATTTTTATAGTTTGGTGATAAATCTTTAATATCAACATTATTATCTGAGTATGAAATGAATTTTCTGATAAAAAATAAAAGTTTCTTTAAGGAGTAAGATTATCTTTTTGTAAATGTTCTTTACTTATGATTTTATGCTATTTTTGTCTTTGTTTCTTTTATATAAACAAGCTCTTATGATTCTAATCTGTGTGATTTGCAAGAATAATTTTTACATATATTTATGTCTTTTTTGTCCTGCTTTAAGCTTTCTATAAACTTCCCTTTGAACACTATAACCAACACTTCAAGATAGAGAAATTGAATAGTCGCATAAAAGAAAAATTTAGCCAAGTTTTTAGTGATGGCTTCGGAAACCAGCCATGGTCAAACATACTAATCATGTGAGTAATCTAATGAATCAGTCAGAGACTATGTTAATATTCATGTATAATCTATTCAACTATTTTGATTTATCTGTTATTGCCTGATGCACCCACCATCACTTTCTCTTGGAACATTTACATTTTATTCATTGTTCAAGAAAAAGTGTTTCTGAATGTTTAAACTTTTAGAGTTTATAGACATTCCAGCAGTGGAGAGAAGAGGGAGAATACATTGTCTTCTTGTTGCTATTATGTCTTTCAAAAATTATTACCATTTAAAACTATGTTAAATTAGTCATTGAGGAAAATTGACAATTTTTATTATGAAAAGTTGAAAAATATAATCAGAAGCATATGAATCCCCAAGAATACTAACCACTTTCAGAAATTATCAACATTATTGCCATTGTTGTTATTTTTCTGCATTTTTCATTGGTGAATGATAGTTGTACATCATGGTGGGATTTGTTGTTAAATATTTATGCACACAGTATAAAAATTTGGCATATCATTCCTCAGTATTTTCCTTTTCCATCCTCTCTTCCTCCCCTAATCCCTTTCTTCTGAGTAGGGATCTCTCTTCTGTTTTCATGATTGTCATTCTTGCTTTTATCAATCTTCTCATTCTTATGGTTGACTATTTTGAATTTTATAAATTAAATTGCAGACAGATTCAATTTAGTTTAGACTCACCAAAATCAGTTGCTAAGCTGGAAATTTTCTGGCAACCAATGGATCACTAATAAATTCTCATATTTTCTTCACTTATTTAATTTATGTAACATTGTTATACAACCTTTTTAAACAACACTCAGTATTATTTGTGGCATGCAAATATTACTGTGTGTGCCCACACATACACACATGCAGTCCATATGTGTTAGCAATACAATGAAATAATTAGTTAGCAATACTCAAATTACTAATAACTCAGCAATATAATAAGGTGTTTTAAAATATTAAATATTAAAATACAGACATGCATACAAACAGTAAATGCTTGACATACATGAAGTATATATTTTTGATTAGAGCCCTAATCCTTGAGGACTATGGTTAAAATTTATGAAACTCTCTTTATCATATGAAGCTTAATTGAAAATAAATGATCCTTTTAGAGAATTAAATATGACATCAATATAAAACTAAATTTATAAATTTCATGCAACCATTCTTGCTTCTTTCCCAATTTTAATAGATTTTTTTACTTAACTGAGAAACTGATTTTTGAAATAAAATCTTACAAATGTTATGCTCTCTCTTATTATTCCTCTTTTTGGAGGTATGAAGAATTCTCTAATATTTTTCATTTTCATATTAGAGCAATAGCAAATTCAATATACTAATTTATATTTTCTCAAAAACTTTTGCAATCTAATGACTATTCTCTTTTTTTTCTTAAGATTTCTATACTTTTAAACATAGAAAAAAATTGTTGGTTCTCTTTGGGCTCTTACTCTTACAAAGCCACAAGATTTTATCACCATACCTATTATTATACACAGAACAAGCAAAATCAATGCCATGCTGAGCTGCAAATTCTGTAGAGTCAACTAAATTACTTATCATAAACTTATTTGCACAAACTAACCAGCAGTTGTTGAGATTAAATTTGTCCCAGGCCCATGACAAGATATCATATATCTTGGAGGCTCAGCATGTATTTTAAGGATCCAAGTAGGCCTGATCCAAGAATTTGTATCTATATTAATGAGGAACAGCACTTACAGATAAAGCCAGATGACCAAAAGGAGGCGAATTAAAACCACTGGGCAATACGCTCCGGGGCTAAAGTCTCCCGTCCATCAGTGTGTGTCCGGAAGAATCGTGCACGTGTTCTGGCATACAGAAAAATTTAAAAGGCTGGGTCAGGAAGGGGAGGGCTTAAGGCAGGAAGAGAAGGTCAGAGGATCCTGCCAAGGTCAGAGTCCTTCCTGAATGAGTCAGGAAAAGCCCGCTGATTGACAGGAGGCGCCATTACTGCTTATGTCAGCGTCTGGCTGGCTGCTCCTCTGCACATGTGGTCGTTCCCAGGGCTGCCCTGGCCGCCCCTAACCGGACACCCTGAACCGACCTAACAATAGGGATCATTGAAAAGCATATACGACAGAAGCAAGTAAATTTTTTCCTTTTTAGCTTGTAAACTACAAAAATTTATTTCTCAAATTTCTGGAAACTGGAGGTCTGAGATCAGTGTGCTAGCATGGTCAGATTTCCCAGAGGGCCCTCTTGAAGCTTGCAGACTTCTAATTTCTCATTGTGTCCTTGCAGAGCAATGGGTTGCTTTTACAAGGGCAATCATCCTTAATCATGTCACAAAGAACTTACCACCTTTTTAAAATTTATTTTTAACTAAGACATAAAAACACACAAAGAAATACTTCTTAATAGAGTGCTGTATAACGCTTTGATACATACACACATTGTATAATGTTTAATCAGGTTAAACATTTTTCTCCTCAAGTATTTGTTATTTATGGTAAAAATTTTTAAATATATTTTTCAATTTCTAATAATAATCTAATTATTATTAGATATGCCAAATTTTTATACTGTGTAAAATCAATGTATTTTCAAATACACTTTTCAAATTTTTTGAAATATGCATTATGCTTACATTATACATACATTATGGTTGTACATTATGGTTCTCTACTGTCCTCCTACAGTGCAATGATATAGCAGCACTTCTTGTTCCTAACTGTAACTTGCTACCCATTGTCAACCTTTCCCCCTTCCTAACCACCATTTCACTCTTAACTTTCATGAGATAAGCTTTTTGTATATCTCACAAATGAGTGAGATGATGTAGTAATTGTCCTAATTGTCTGAATTGTCTAAATTGGTTCCTGATTTATTTCTAACATAATGATCTCCAAAACCATCCATGTTGTCATAAGTCACAGAATTTCATTCTTTTTATGGCTGAAGAATATTCCATTGTGTGTACGTGCCACATTTTCCTTATCCATTTACCAGTTGATGGACACTTAGGTTGCTTCCATGTCTTAGTGGTTGTGAATAGTGCTGCAATTTATGTAAGAGTGCAGATGTCTCTTTGACAAAATGATTTCATTTCCTTTGAATATTTAATAAGTAATAGGATTGATGAATTGTATGGTAGTTCTACTTTTAATATTTTGAGGAAGTTCTAAACTGTTTCCATAATGGCTATATTGATTTACCTTCCCAGCAATGGTGCAAGTTTCCTTTTCTCTACATCCTTACCAGCACTTGTTATTTTTAGTCTTTTGGATAAAAGCCATTCTTACTAGGGTGAGGTTACTTGAATTTTCTGGATGATTAGTGATATTGAGCTTTTTTTTTTTCATGTACTCATTGGTCATTTATGTGTTTTCTCTTGAAAAATAACTTTTATAGTCTATGGGCCTTTTTAAAATTGGGTTATTTATTCATTTACTTTTCTATTGAGTTTTTGGACATATAGGTCACTTTAACAATGATAGCAGCTATCTTTACAGGCAAGGAGAAGAATAGAAGGTTTTTGTGTAGTTTATCAACTTTCTAACCATCCTGACTCTTCTTTATTTTCATGTTTCCTTTCTAGTTTCACTGTTTATATGACTTAGTAAAATCATAAAATGGTAGTTTTTATACATAGCTTTTCAGAGTGTGGTTTTCAACACATATAAAAGTTGAGAAAAAAATTAAATGTATGTAATTTCCAGGAAAGACCCCAAGTTGTTATTTGGGAGATGTAGAGTAAACAACTCTTGATTAAAGTTCTTTTGTTTCCTTTAATAATGAAATATATTTCTTTGTGTCCTGACCCATTTCTAAATATAGATTTTGAAAATTTCCTTTCTCAATATTATGCTAATGAACCCACTGAAAACTAATTCTAATAGACCTCCTAGAGTGCCTCTGATTATCAAGGTGAAACAAGGATCAGAATCCTTATCTTTAATTAACAGTAAAGTTGCCACCTTCTGAACAGGGGGTTTGGAGCAATTGCTACAATCTAGTTTACCAATCAGAATTTAAGAAAACAGGGAAGGTTGATGGGTCAGTATTTGAATTTGGCAAACAAAGCAAAACTAAAATATATTACTTTCCTCTCTAATTAAATTAATGAACAAACAAAAAGTGTTATATCAAATCAAACCATTAAAGATCACTAGATATAAATTAGAGAAGAAAAACTAAGATGTAAAGATGCATATTAAATGCAGAACACTGATATCTAGCTATGTGTCCATTAGTTTAGAGAAATGAACTTTTGAAGACATTTAATAACTAGTAGGGCTGATGAATCATATTTTGAAGATGTATCTGATTGGAACTCACATTGTAGTATTTTTGAAACAAAGGCCCTTCTGTTCCTTTTCTAGTTTTTTCCTAAAAGTTTTGGGCAAAGTCATTATTACTTCCAAAGCAGAGTTCAAGTTTCTAAATGTTATTTTCTCATTAACTGAGAGTTTTTCATGCACAAAAAAATGTAAATAAAAAAGGGTTCAGAGGTAGCTTATGAGCCATTTCATTTATTTCACCAGCTATTTTTCCAGTCTCTGAAGAGAAAAGGATGTCCTGTTAATTACCAGCAGAGCTTTGCCTACAATCCTCTTGCCCTGTCTTGTTAGCATGGTCTTCCCTTTCTTTCCTCTCTTCTTTGGTCTCATGGCCTCTCCATAGAGTCACCTGATTGCAACCACATTTGACTTGGAAAAAACTGGGAGCCAGGCGCAGTGGTTCATGCCTGTAATCCCAGCACTTTGGGAGGCTGAGACAGGAGAATCTTGAGTTCAAAGCTAGCCTCAGCAACAGCGAGGTGCTAAAAAAATATCAGTGAGACCTTGTCTTTAAATAAAAACACAAAATAGGGCTGGGGATGTGGCACAGTGGTCGAGCATCCCTGAGTTCAATCCCTGGTACCAAAGGGGCGGGGGGGGGGGAGGATAAGAAAAAAGAAAAAAAAAGCTGGGGGAAAAAAGTTAAAATCTTCAGGCCTAACCCACTACAGAAAACAACTTAACAAGGAAAAAAATGAAAGGAAAGCAGAAATAATTGGGGAAAAAAAAGCATAAGCAGGAGTAGGTCAAGATTCTGATGCAAAAAAGAAACACGGTTCACATGAACCTGGGAAAAATCCCTCACACTTTCAAAAATAAATTTTCCTTTGACAAAAATCTACAAAAACGTTTGTCCATTTCTTTTATCTAGTAGTTCTTCAGTGACTCTGAAATATTCCTTCAAGAGATGGATGAAACAAGTACACATTTTATTTAATGTTAGGAGTTAAATTGGGGAGTGTAATTCCTCATATACTCCCAAATATAATATAAAGGAAAATTATTCTCATATTAAATTTCATAAGGTAGCAAGGAGCACATTTGTTAATTGCCCATATTTTAAGATTTGTAAGCAAAGTTAGACAACAAAACTGTATAAATAGTATGTTGACCTAGGAAATGTTTTAGACCCTTAAGAAAATTTATTTAAATAAAAGATAGTATGTTTTCACATAGGAAAAGCTATGGAACTAGACATGAAGACACTGAAGTCAGTTCCTCTAATTTTGAAACATTTTAATAAAACTGTATGAGTCCATTCATTCATTATTTCTTATCCCACTCATTTCCAACAAAAATCCCTCTCTTCTCCTCTGTATAAGTTTGACTTTTTTGCTTAGTATGAATTTGGCACTTTGAGATGCTTCATTTTTAACTTTTTTTTTTACTCATTTATTCCTGAGATTCTTTGTTAGCATATTTCCATTTCATATGCATTCCCTCCTTGCCAGTGGATTAAGAGCTGGCGGAACAGAAATGACTAAAACAGGATTTCTGCCCAAGTAAATAAAAACTTAATGAGAGTGATGCATTAACAAAATTTACTATACAATAGAAATGAGAGTAAAATACTGTCATATTGTAAGGGAAATGAATTCCCTCTGGGTGGCCATTGGCTGGAAATAAAGGAATGTTCAGACGAGATAATGTTTGAAGACCTTAATAAGACTGATGCGTGAATTAGAGATGAGTAGAAGAACACAGAGTGCATCCTTCATAGTCTTCATTGTGCTGAGTCTTTCTTAATGTCATCCTGGAAAACTGAAGAACTTGAAAAGAGTGGCTTCCACACATGGAAGTTTGTAATTGGGCTAAAATTACCTAGAGAGTTCAAAAGTCATTGTTCAATCGTAACTTTCAAATAGCTTAAAAATCATGATTCTTAGGCAAAGAAACATATGTCAAAATTGTATTCAATTCATTAGTGAGGTTTCATTCATCTCATATATACATGATAATATTCCTGACAATTTAATCTGGAAAGCTAGGCTGTTTATATAAACATAGGGTGCCTGGATAGATTAGGAAATTGGTTAATAAAATACAATCTCTAGGTAATATACTTCTCAGGACAGTAAATGTTTTTATCTCTATAAAAGAAAATTCTCCAAGATAACCTACAAACATACTCCACTATGTCCGAGTGTTTAATCAATGGTAAATGATGAATCAAACCAAAGTCAAGCCTCCTAAATAAATTTCAGTAGTCTTTACCTTTATATTACACTGAAAACATACGTCAGCAACTTTTTGCCTTATGTTCCCATTTTTGGATAATTTTTTAGACACAGTATGTATTATTCTCATTTACAAGCACTGTTGAAACCTGAAGTAGGAGAGTGTATGACTCCCAAAGGCAAATGAAATCCATATTTCTCATTTGTATGTGATGGATGGTGTTAAGAATGGCATGTAGAAGACAGCTAATGCTGGGATTACGCTTATGAAGGCACTAAAATCTAGAGTTTTCAGACTGTGGCAGAAGTGAGAAAATGCTTTTGTGAGAAGTACAGAAATAC
Source organism: Geosciurus inauris (assembly GCA_004024805.1). Taxonomy (NCBI): domain Eukaryota; kingdom Metazoa; phylum Chordata; class Mammalia; order Rodentia; family Sciuridae; genus Geosciurus; species Geosciurus inauris. The sequence continues at coordinate 28,281 of PVHX01011983.1, read as the reverse complement.
TTAATTTCACTTCTGTGTATTATTTTTTATTAAAATTGACAGTATATTTTATTTGGACAAATCTTATTTTTAAATTGACTCAAATAGTAAAATATTTAGAAAATTAAGTATAAAAGATCTCCCATTCTGGCATTATTACATTATTGAAAAAAAATTCATTGGTTTACTGATTTGATGGGATATTATTAAAAACCATATATGTATTTACTATGGTATGTGGGAGATGGTTGGAAATAAATATCATTTATACATAAGGAATTCAACAAAACAATTACAGGAACTTAATATGATGCAAAGGTCATGTACGCAGCAGTGTGAAGTATTTTAAATTGCTCATGGCGAATTATCAGACTTTTTTTTTGTAGTCTCCAAGGTGACCTTGTCTCCTTTGCATCACTTTCTAAAAGTAAGATTGCCAATTTTCAAGAAGCAATATCTTTCTGAGATATTAAATATGAAAAAATGGGATTTAACAAACTACACATTTCCAAATCAAAACTGCTTCTTTATGGCAAAGGTCAGATTGAAGGGTAATATAAATTTAAATATGAACTAATAATCAGAATCTTGAAAATAACGTGGCAAGCACCAAGTTTGGACTTTCAAATATGTACTTGGAAAGCTGGGCAACAATAACTATATCTTTATAAGGAATGTGAAAATCATAGCAATGATTCATACCAACAAAAAAGTAATGATATATTAAGAGAATATTGTAATCCAATTTTATATTTTATGAATAAAAATATAGCTGAATATACACTGATTACCTAATTATCTGTAACATGTTTAAGTCAGAAAAATGCTTGCTTTCTTCACGCTTTACCAATCTAGTTGCCACAGACTTTCTAGATCAGCAACAGCAGCACCCTTTGATCAAACCTGAACAATTGGGTTGACTTCAGTCTATCGGAAGTAAAAGGGCATCACACAATGCCCAATGAGACAGGTCAGCCATCTTGGTGGTTCAGATATATTCTCTAACCTGCTTTTCACTCTCAATATGGTAACATGGAAGGTATTCAATATAATTTTCCTGATGATTTCAGAAAATTCTGAGGGAAAAAATCACAACATTCTAAAGCAAGACATTTGTCAAATTGCCCTTTGTTAACTATGAAAAGACTATGGTATTGATAGCCAAGAAAGAAAATTGAGAGTAAGTCCTATTCCAGTCACTCATTAGGTATGTACAGGATCACCTAGCTGGATTACCATGAGGGCTAATGGAGAAGAAACTTTTGGTTTTCCTGTATATTTACTTAGCCAAATCTAGTACCACACTTAAGGTGATATGGGCAGAAGGAATATTAGCAGGCCATGAGGGAAATAAGCCTGCTCCTCCAGGTCCTATGGACTGGTGAAGTGCAACTGGCTAGTGCCCAAGAAAAGCTAATGTACTGTTTATACAAATGGAAGACAGCAGTTAAGTGTCCTAACCTAATGTCACTTAGTACCAGAGGTAGACAAGATGTCTATACCAATATTGACTGAGAGCAGGGATAAAAACAAAAACAAAAACATTAAGTACCTTTGTGTAAACTGACCATTGCCAAGAAAGCAGAGGCACTGCAAAGGTGTGGAGCTACAATACAAAGGAAAATGCCCAGTAAGGGAGAACAGTTGAGATTGAGTTTATAAACTGGACAGAAACTGTGATTTTACTAAAAGAATTATACTATACAATTACTAGTCTGAGTTTACTAAAATAAGTGAGAATAATCCTTTTAGGAAAGGATAGCTCAAGTAATATTTGCTGGAAGAGTATTTAAAAAGTTTATAAAAAAGTTTTACAAGACTAAAACAAATCTTGTGGTTGTATACAATATGCTGATATTAAATATGTCTGACTCACATTCACTAAGTATTACTATCTTTAAGACTAGTAAGCTTAAATCACTTCCTTTTTCCTGAATTCTCTTAAGTCATACGATAGGTAAATAGGAAAAAAAAATTCAGAGAAGAAATATAGTCAATCTGTTACTTCCAGTGGCATTAGGGATAAATTTGCATTGCCATTTAAATATCTAGGTTGATTGTCACATAATTAAAAATTAGTTTATAAAAATGTCTCAATTATATTGCAAAGTTTTGGGCTCTGTCTTAAAATGAAAATTGGGAAAAAATAATATAAATTATTTTGTTCATGTATCTGTGTGGAAAGTTGGCAGCTCATTCTATCATCATGGTTTATTTATTGTATGTAATTGAAAGATTTTCTTCAGGGTATCATGTATTTAATTTTTATTCAACCATAAACTGAAGCAGTCAGAAGGAGCAGCTGCTTTACTAAGTAGTGCTATTAAATATTATTTTTTCTCTCCTTTTAACTTGTAAAAAGTCTAATCTTAGTTGTGTCCAAATCTTACCTTCTCTGATAGGCAATAAAAGCAGTCACAATGATAATTCAAAAAATTATAACTAGAATCAAGGATGTTTCCTTTTTTTGGTACTGGGGATTGAACTCAGGGGCACTTAAACATTGAGCCACACCCCCAGCCATTTTTTGTATTTTATTTAGAGACAAGGTCTTATGGAGTTGTTTAGCACCTCACTGAATTGTTGAGTTTGGCTTTGGAATCTCTATCCTCCTGCCTCAGCCTCCCAAGCCGCTAGGATTACAGGTGTGCACCACTGCACCCAGCAAGGATGTTTACTTTTAACTATAATTTTCAACATAGCTTCCTATACTGTATTTTACAATGTTTATGTACAGTGTGTTGTTAACAATTTACTAATTAGGTAGAATAATAAGTACCAAATATGAAAGACTTAGACTTAGACTTAGACTTCATGCTGAAGCATATTTTTATATTATGAATATTATTATACATTTTATATATTAATGTAAAATGACATTGGAAAACAAAAAACAGATCCTTGATTGCCATTTTCTATTCCCAGACTTTCAGAAATCTTTTATTGCTTCCAAACAATCATAATGTGAATCTGTTATTGCTTAGTTCCCTATAGTTACCTTTAATTATAATAAGTTGAAGCACAGAGATTTTGATGGTGTGCTACCTCATGATGAAGGCATGGTCAGGTACGATGATAAAAGGTATTTATATCTGACTCCCCTCTCCTGGATGCTGTCATTTGCTCTGTGACTTTTCATTCATACCCTACAATGTTTCTCATATCACTCCCTCCAATTTTTACTTTGCTCCACTGCCTTGGCTAAAATATCATTCTAACTTTCTTTACCATAATAGAACTCCACTGATATCCTTATCACTAAAGCATCATAGATAATTAAGACATTTCTATCCATTCCTGGTGAAATAATCTTAGGAAGACTTTTTATTTTATGGCACTTCTAAATAAAAAATCTCCACAAAAGTAAATGATTTTTATAAACAACTCAAAAACTGTTCATATTTCTTGACAATTCTAATATTTTATGATTTGATTCCCAAACAATCTGTGCATTCCTAAGTATTGCAATTCTACCTCAATCCCCTTGGAAATCCTCCAAAATAAAATAGAATAAAAATTATCAGCCAGGCATGGTGGCTCATGCCTGTAATTCTAGCAGCTCGGGAGGCTGAGACAGGAGGATCATGAATTCAAAGCCAACCTCAGCAACAGCAAGGTGCTAAGCAACTCAGTGAGACCCTGTCTCTAAATAAAATATAAAATAGGGCTGCGGATGTGGCTCAGTAGTTGAGTGTCCCTGAGTTCAATCCTTTGTACCAAAAAAAAAAAAATTATTCTACTTAAACTCACAAGACTTGTTGGATTAAGCAATACACTCCACAACTGAAAATCTTATCATCTGATAGACAATAAAAGCAGTCACAATGATAATTTAAAAAGTTATAAATAGAATCAAGGATGTTTCCTATTTACACCAAATGAGTAGAGTACTTACCATATGCTGGTTATGCTGTGTCCAAACCTGTTTATGCTCTTTATCTTTATTATTTTAAGTAAAGCATATGCATGTGTGTGCACAAGTGCATGGTGTGCTTTACCATTGAGGAAAATATGAATTGAAAAGATTTATTTCTGAGAGCCAGTTCTTACGTGAATTTATAACCCAAATTGATACCATCTGTGTATTCTAGGAAACTGCTAAGTGTTAATTTAGTTTCAAATGGCCTCTGGTTGCATAGGGCCCAAAATATCTTGCCAAAGCAAAATGAATCCTTTCTGGAAAAACCATAATAATAGGCTAAAAAAGTATTTCCTCAAATAATTTTCTAATAAAATTGAATAATTAATATTTTAACACCAATAAATACCATTACCAGGACTGGAAATAGCCCCTTCCCTGACAATAAGAAAGAAAATCAAACCTGCAGAAACCACAAACAAGAATTTGCAAAAATATATGCTTGCTACTATTAAGGGAAATATAAGACAAACCTAAAAATATAGAAAACAACAAGCCACAAAATGTTACTGAACATATTTGAAATTCATCAAATGGAATTTTAAAATACATTTACTTAAATTAAAAACTCAATGTAGAAATAGAGCCACAGACTAGATATAGCCAATTTAGTGAACTGAAGTTTCAGTTTTTCTACATGTGGCAGTTAAAAGAGAAAGAGAAAAAAACCCAGAGCATACATCACTTAGTAACTTAAAAATCATTTTACTTACAAAATTATTGTAAATCTCCCACACCACTATGCTGATAATTTAAAGTAAAATCTACTTGTCTCAAAGTTTGATGTCGAATAGAATATGTGAGGGAGTTCCAACCATGATAGGTTGTAAAAACAAGCTGATCCTCACATGAACCTATGGGCCAAGCACATGATAAACAACTACTTACTGTACTACTCACATGCAAACTCTTCTCCCTATCATATTAAATAGGAAATGTCTGCTTGAAAAGTGATTTGCCATCCATGAATGGAGGGAAAGTTGACAACCCCATTCACTGGTGTTATCAAGGTTATGGTCCAAGGCTTCTGTTTGTATCTACAGGGCATGGGGTCATTTCCAGCAATGTTCTCATTCTGCAGTATTTTATCAAGTTGTTTGGCTTATGTAGTATCCTGCATAGATTCCATGGATTATTTTTAATACAGGAAAGATTCTTCACTATATGAGACTTTATCTCCTCTGGAAGGCCAACCTGTGAGGATTTGATAGGGCATAATTTAGCACTTACTCTCACTATTCATATAATTCTGAGAAAGCTGAGTTTGTACATAGAATGTCTCACTCATTTTTTCCAATTCACCAAAATGTAACACAGTATAAATCTTCCTCCTACTTTAAACCTTTGAAAACCTCCCTTCCCACCCAACTAGACACATAAAGCAGAGATTTCCAATGATAAAATGTATTGTGTATGAAGAATCATGAGTGAAAGAAAAAGAGATGAAATACCTATGACTTTTTGCAAAATGTAATCTGCTAAAATTAAGTCATACTCATAAGATAGAAGTGTATATAAGAATATCTTCTTTCAATTGTCTAATAGAAAATGATGTAGTGTTTTCTGTATACCATCCTATCATACTTGTGTTTGGACTATTTATTTTGGTAATTAATTTACACAAGCTTGAGTTGAACACTTCTAATGCTTCCCTGTTTTCAACCAGCTAAACTATATTATCAGAGGATATGGTGGACTGCCTTTATGTCTTTCTAAGAAACTAGCAAATTGCTAGGTTCTTAATATATTATTTTCTAGAAACTCAATGGGTTTCTCAAAAACCATAGTAAGTAATACATATGATTTGAAAGATGAAGTGCTATAGATTGTTTCCAAATAACCCATGATTGTAGTGAATTCCATTTAACAGCAGTTAGCATTATAATATACTGTGTGATTTTCAATCAAATTAATGACAAGTCAAGAACTGATGTCTGTAATAGAAGAATAGTGAATATTTGAGATTTCAGTAATCCAAGGATGGACTAAAATTATGATTATCAATCAACATCTATCAAATAATCAACTGATTGGTCCTATATAATTTAAATAACTTCCCTGGGCACCAGAGTTCTTGCCGACCAGTGGGAGCACAGGCCAAGGCCCAGGATCATCTTCAGGGACCACCCCAGGAGCCCAGCCAAGGGCAGACACAAGATTGCTAGCTGTCAGTTACAGGGGAACCCAGACCAAGGGGAAGGACTGCCTCAAGGAACCCCTGTGGGAGACCTGGCCTAAGTGAGACCCGGGACCAACCCCAATTTCATGCCAGAGTTCCTGCCGACCTGCGGAGGCACAGGCCAAGTCCCAGGGCTAACTTCAGGGACCGCAGAGGGTGCCTAGCCAAGGCCATACCTACTGCCATCTTGAGTTACCTCACTACTGCCTCCACCATCTTTAGTGGCAGTAGTGTCCATCTGGGGACACCAGCTGGGGACTGGAAGTAAATTCCAAGGTGAGATACAGGTAATTGGTAGTGTCACTACAAGATTATAGGATGGAAAGGGCAATACCTCAGATCAGCATTGCAAGAAAGGAAGATACATAATCAACATGAAAAAAACAAGGGAAGAAAGTATGCCAATAAGCCAAGATACTACAATAATAGAATCCATTAACAGCACAGTTGATGAAATGTCAGAGAAAAAATTCAGAATGTACATAATTAAAATGATCTGTAATAAAGAATGATTTAAGTGAGCAAATACAGGCAAATATTGATCACTTCAACAAAGAATGGGAGATCAAATAAAGGCAACGATTGATCACTCCAACAGAGAGATAAAAGAGCAAATAAGGCAACCATCAATCACACCAATAAAGAGATAAGGGAGCAAATACAGGTAGCAAAAAATTAAGAAATAGCTAGTGATTGTGAAAAAAATAATCAGAAATTATTGAAATGAAGGAAACAACAAACCAAATGAAAAACTTGATAGAAATCATTACCAACAGACTAAATCACTTGGAATACAGAACCTCAGATAATTTAGACAAAATATACAATCTTGAAAATAAAGTTGACCACACAGTGAAAATGGTAAGAAACCATGAACAGAACATACAAGAATTATGGGATAGCATCAAAAGACCAAATCTAAGATTTATTGGGATAGAAGAAGACACAGAGTTTCAAACCAAAGGAATGCACAATCTCTTCAATGAAATAATATTAGAAAATTTTCCAGACATAAAAACTGAATTGGATAATCAAATACAAGAGACTTACAGGACACCAAATGTACAAAATTGATCTACAGCAAGGCACATTATATTGAAAATGTCCAGCATACAGAATAAGGATAGAATTTTAAAGGCAGCAAGAGAGAGGAATCATATTACATATAGTAGAAGACCAATTCAGATCTCAGCAGATTTTTTCAACCCAGATCCTAAAAGCCAGGAGATCCTGAAACAACATATACCAAGCCCTGAAAGAAAATGGATGCCAACCAAGAATCTTATATCCAGCAAAACTGAGCTTCAGATTTGATGATGAAATAAAATCTTTCCATGATAAACAAAAGTTAAAAGCCTGCACTACACAGCATTCCTGGCAAAACATTCCATGAAGAGGATGATAACCAATAATGAAAATATAGAAAGGGAGAAACTACACTAAAAAAAAGGCCAATCAGGGCTGGGATTATAGCTCAGCGGTAGAGTGCTTGCCTCGCATGCATGAGGCCCTGGGTTTGATCCTCAGCACCACATACAAAGCAATTAAATAAAGACATTGTGTCCATCTACAACCAAAAAAATATTTAAAAAAAAAAGGCCAATCAAAAGAGAAACCAAGTCAAGGTAAAAAACAAAAATAAACCAAAATGATTGGGATTACAAATCATATTTCAATAATAACCTTGAATATGAATGGCCTAAACTCATCAATTAAAAGTCTATGGACTGACAGACTGGATCAAAAAAAAAAAAAAGACCCAACAATATGTTGCCTTCGAGAGACTCATCTCACAAGAAAAGACATCCATAGACTGAAAGTGAAAGGGTGGGAAAAAACTTACCACTCACATGGACAAAATAAACAAGCAGAAATTTCCATCCTCATATCAGATATAGTGGACTTCAAACCAAAGTTAGTGAAAAGGGATAAAGAAGGACATTTCATACTTCTTAAGGGAATCATACATTGACAATACATAATAATCATAAATATCTATGCCCCAAACAATGGAGCATCTACATATATCAAACAAATCTTTCTCAACTACAGGAATCAAATAGACCACAACCCAATAGTACTTGGTGACTTTAACACAGCTCTCTCACTACTGGATAGATCTTCCAAAGAAAACTAAGCAAAGAAACCATAGAACTCAATAAAACAATCAACAATTTAGACTTAGCAGACATATATAGAGTATTCCATCCATCGACGAGCAAATACACTTTTTTTCAATAGCACATGGATCCTTTTCCAAAATAGATCATGTGTTATGTCACAAAGCCAGTCTTATCAAATACAAAAAAGTAGAGATACTACCTTGCATCCTATCTGACCACAATGGAATACAATCAGAAATCAATGACAGATTAAAAAATAGAAACTAATCCAACACCTGGAAACTAAATAATATGCTATTGAATGACACAATGGATAACAGAAGACATTAGGAAGAGATAAAAAAATTCTTAGGGGTAAAGGAAAACACTGATACAATATATCAAAATCTCTAGGACACCCGAAGGCAGTGCTAAGAGGAAGAGGAAATTTCATTGCATTAAAATCATTTATTAAAAGAAGAAAAAGTCAACAAATAAATGACTTGATTATACATCTCAAAACCCTAGAAAAAGAAGAACAAACCAACACCAAAAAAAGTAGAAGACAGGAAATAATTAAAATTATGGCTGAAATCAATGAAATTGAAACAAAAGAAACAATTCAAAAAATTGACAAAACAAAAAGTTGGTTCATTGAAAAAATAAACAAAATTGAAAAACCCTTACCCACCCTAATAAAACAAAGGAGAAAGAAAACCCAAATTACTAAAATTCGTGATGAAAAAGGAAGTACCACAACAGACACTACTGCAATACAGAGAACAATTAGAAATTATTTTGAAAATTTATATTCCAGTAAAATAGAAAACCCTGAAGACACCGACAAATTTCTATAGGCATATGACCTACCCAAACTGAACCAGGAGGTCATATACAACTTAAACAGATCAGTTTCAAGCAAGGAAATAGAAGATGCCAACAAGAGCCTGCCTACCAAGAAAAGCCCAGGACCAGATGAATTCTCAGATGAGTTTTACAAGACCTACAAAGAAGAATTAATACCAACATTCCTCAAACGATTTCATGAAATAGAAAAAGGAGGGAACACTTTCAAACTCATTCTATGAGGACAACCAGCCTGATATCAAAACCAGACAGAGACCCACCAAAAAAAGAAAATTTCAGACCAATAACCCTGATGAACATAGATGCAAAAATTCTCAATAAAATTTTGGCAAATCACATACAAAAACGTATTTAAAAAATAGTGCACTATGATCAAGTGGATGCAAAGTTGGTTCAACATACAGAAATCAATTAATGTAATCCATCACATCAATAGACTTAAAGATAAGAATCATATTATTTCATCAATTGATGCAGAGAAAGCATTTGACAAAATACAGCATCCTTTTATGTTCAAAACACTAGGAAAACTAGGGATAGTAGGAACATACCTCAACTTTGTAAAAGCTATCTATGCTAAACCCAAGGCCGACATCATCCTAAATGGAGATAAATTGAAAGCATTCCCTCTAAAAATAGGAACAAGTCAGGGTTGCCCTCTTTTATCACATCTATTCAACATAGTCCTTGATACATTACCCAGAGCAATTAGACAGATGAAAGAAATTAAAGGGATATGAATAGGAAAAGAAGAACTCAAACTATCATTATTTGCAGACAACATGATTCTATACATAGAGGATCCAAAAAATTCCACCAGAAAACTTCTAGAATAAATGAATGCAGCAAAGTAGCAGGATATAAAATCAACACCTATAAATCAATTGCATTTCTATACATCAGTGATAAATCCTCTGAAAGAGAAATTAGGAAAACTACTCCATTCACAATAGCCTCAAAAAAAAAAATAAAATAAAATACTTGGGAATCAATTTAACAAAAGAGGTGGAAGACATGTATACTGGGAACTACATGACACTAAAGAACGAAATTGTACAAGACCTTAGAAGATGGAAAAATCTCCCATGCTCTTGGATTGGCAGAATCAATATTGTCAAAATGGCCATACTACCCAAAGTGCTATATAGATTCAATGCAATCCCAATTAAAATCCCAATGTCATTCTTTATAGAAATAGAAAAGGCAATCATGAAATTCATTTGGAAGAATAAGAGATCCAGACTAGTCAAAGCAATCCTTAGCAAGAAGAGTGAAGCAGGAGGGATCACAATACCAGACCTTATACTATACTACAAAGCTATAGTAACAAAAATTACATGGTACTGGCACCAAAATAGACATGTAGACCAATGGTACAGAATAGAAGACACAGAGACAAACTCACTTAAATAGAGTTATCTTATACTAGACAAAGATGCCAAACATGTATATTGGAGAAAAGACAGCCTCTTCAACAAATGGTGCTGGGAAAACTGGAAATCCATATGCAACAAAATGAAACTAAACCCCTATCTCTTACCATGCACAAAATTCAACTCAAAGTGGATCAAGGACCTGGGAATTAGACCAGAGACCCGACGCCTAATAGAAGAAAAAATAGGCCCAAATATTCATCATGTCGGATTAGGACCATACTTCCTTAACAAGACTCCTATAGTGCAAGAAGTAAAATCAAGAATCAATAAGTGGGATGGATTCAAACTCAAAAGCTGCTTCTTAGCAAAAGAAATAATCAATGAAGTAGACAGAGAGCCTACATTCTTGGAACAAATTTTTGCCACATGCACATCAGAGCACTAATCTGCAGAATATATAAAGAACTCAAAAAATTTAACAACAGAAAAACAAACAACCCAATCAATAAATGGACTAAGGAGCTGAACAGACACTTCAGAAGATACATAATCAATCAACAGACATATGAAAGATGTTCAAAATCTCTAGCAATTAGAGAAATGCAAATCAAAACTACTCTAAAATTTTATCTCATGCCAGTCAGATTGGCAGTTATCAAGAATACAAACAACAATAAATGTTGGTGAGGTTGTGGGGGAAAAGGCATGCTCATACATTGCTGGTGGGACTGCAAATTGGTACAACCAATCTGGAAAGCAGTATGAAGATTCGTTAGAAAACTTGGAATGGAACCACCATTTGACCCAGCTATTCCACTCCTTGTTCTATACCCAAAAGTCTTAAAAACTGTGTACTACAGTGCTGCAGCCACTTCCATGTTTATAGCAGCTTGATTCACAATAGCTAAACTGTGGAACCAAACTAGATGCCCTGTGACAGATGAATGGATAAAGAAACTGTGGTATACATAGACAATGGAAAATTATTCAGCAATAAAAGAGAATAAAATTATGGCATTTGCAGGTAAATGGATGGAGTTGGAGAATATCATGCTAAGCGAAGTAAGCCAATCCCCCAAAATCAAACGCCAAATGTTCTCTCTGATAAGTGGATGCTGATCCGTAATAGGGGAGGGGACATGGGAAGAATGGAGAAATCTGGTCAAAGGGGAGGGAGGGGACGGACCATGGGGACAGTAAAGATGGTGGAATGAGATGGACATCATAGCCCTAGCTTCATGTATGACTGCATATATGATATGATTCTACATCATGTACAACCAAAGAAATGAAGTTTTGCTCCATCTGTGTACAATGAATCAAAATGCATTCTGCTATCATGTATACCTAAGTAGAATAAATTTTTAAAAAGTCTTAATAGAAAATTAATAAATAAATAAACAAATAAATAAATTACTTCCTTGATCTCCAATTCTTCATTGAGAATGATTGTAAAGATAAAATCCAAGTACATTTTTGCTATAAAATTATTACATGAAAGTGTCTCATTATTAGTGTAGTAGTACTGATTTTGTACATTTCCCTATCACCATTCCATTAACACCTGGAGAGACATATTCATTATTAATATTAGTTTTACAAATAATAGATGCAAGTGTTTGTTAAATAGAAAGGGAAAGAAAGTAATGAAGATAGTTGGGTATGAGTCATATAAGATACGATAGGCTTTTGTTGTTGTTATTATTTTTAAGAGATGGGTAAATAATTAAACTTCACATTTTTGTGGTGATTTTTTTAAAAAAATAAGAACTAGAATTAAATTGACAGTTGTATTTTATATCTCCTTCTCTTTGAAGAGGAAAATAAAAGCATAGAAGAATACAAACCTTTGGTGTTATTTTGTTCTGTGTTTGATGTTAAACTAAGACTTCCTGGCACACACAAAATTGTCACTTCTGGGTCACTAGTTCAAACGGGAATCATACTTCCAGTGTCAAATTGCACAGCGTTTGACGATTCTTTGTTGTTTTTGATCATTTGGTATTATACTTTCTACAAAACATCACAAGTTTAGGAGAGAGAGAGACCTGGGAAGAAAGAAACATAAGACCTTGTGAATTTCTTGTTTTAACTTATCTGCCAGTTACAAGAGCTTCGAAATTGACAGCAGTGTTTTTCAGTTTAAATTTTTACAAGCAGTCACTAAAAAAAAAAAAAAAAAAAAAAAAAAAAAAAAAAAAAAAAAAAAAAAAAAAAATCGGCAAAATAAGAGCATTTTTCCAATACAAAGGCCAACGGTCCCATGAGAGAAATACAGCAAAGATGGAAGCAAACATGGCTGAGCTTCTAGGCTTCATGGAAAATGTGGGCACAGGATCATCTTGAATACTGGAGGCCAGGTCCTTTAATAGATATGGAAGGCAGAAAAAAATGATATATCTGAAGTATCTAATACTGACTAGACTATGTTAGGCTAATTTGCTATTCAACAATATATTAGGTGTGTCCACTAATAGCCATTGTACAAAAAGTGGTCATTATTCTTTTTCATGTAAGGGTGTTGACATTGAAAGAATTTTAAAACTTGTCTTGAACCATACCCCAGAAAAATTACAGTGCTCAGATCTAGGTTGAGGCTCAGAATTGGTAGTGGGGTCTCTGTATTCTTTCCAGGATTATTTTTCAATTAGATTAACTGATTTGTGCGTGTGTGTGTTTTACACAGAATCAAAACCCAGTGCTTACCATGCATGTGAGGCAGGTGCTTTACACTGAACTACATTCCTAGCCCACTGAGGGCCATCCCCAGCACTCCTCCCAGGATTGAAAGAGAGACACAACCCTCCCTACAAAAGTAGCAAGAGCTTTAGAGTTTTCCACTTCTCCAAAGGTTACATTTGTATATTGGAACTACTAGACTCCAACAAATGCTGGGGAAATACATGACTGAACACATAGAGAATGAACAGAGCAATATTCAGAGAAGTTCTTAACTTACCTCATCTTGTTTGCTCTACATCATTTACAATCCTACAGTTAGGATTGGCCTAGATACCCAAGCTGTACATTGATAATGTCATTCTTTTCTATCACTTTCCATGAAAGACGTCTTAATCTTGGAGAGATCAACACCTACAGTGCAAATATATTAGCCTTTAATTCTTATATGATTTTGAGTATTATATCTAGCATTTTAATATGCTGCTAGGATTACAACTTCTTCCCTGTATTCTACTTTCACTTCTTTCAGTGAATTTATATTACACTATTATATTACCAAGTCATTCTGAGGGTTATCTACCCATAACCCCAAAGTACTTTGGTAGCAAGTCTATTGAGGAATCCTGAGTTGTGTTATTAATTGGAAGTGAGCTTTTCATTTATGTAGCTTGATTCTATGCATTGTCTTCTTTGCAAAAAAAACCCCACAATTACGTACATTCCTCTATCAGATTCTTAGTCAGCTCATTTTCTCCTGCATTCTAATGCTATGATTCTATGTATTTATTCAACTCTTTTCTAAGCATCATATAATTATTAAATGGAATTGCTAGCCCTTAATGTCATCAGCAAAACCCATTAGATAATTTCTTGTAGCCTGGATTTCCCCTATCTCATTATAGTAGCCTACCATTTGCAATGATTCTTTGCCAATTTAAATAATGTTGTTAAAAATATAAGTAATTATATACAGGATACTCATTTAAAAACTGATTGTGCCTATGATGTGCCAAATACTAAAACTCTCTGTGAGATATTGGATGCCAGATATATGTAGAAGCACTATTTCAGGTGGTAGGAATTCAAAGATAAATAGTATGCAGTCCCAATTCTCAGGGAAGTCACAGTACAAGAAAAAAAACACACAAAAATTAACCCTGACATGACAGGATGAGTACTATAAGAGAGAGGTACAAGAAATGTTATGAAAAACACATAAAAAAGGAGTCAATCGAGTTGACCTTGAGCGGGCATTGAATTGTCCGTGCTTTTGTGGATAGAATAGAGGGAGTTATTGTAATTGGCTTTCAAGGATAAATGGTTCTCACTATGAATAAGAAAAAAGAAGGTCATTCTAAGCTTAGAGAATAACATAAGCTCAGAAATGGAAGCATAAATGTGCACCAGATTTTCTGTAGGTGATTGGGTCAGTTGATTGGCAGGAGAGGAAGGTAGAAAGCAATATTGGAATCAATTTTTAACAGTTTTGGATGCCACACTGAAGTGTTGGAAATTATTTGAAAATTGACTGATTAATTTTCTATGCTGCATGATAGTTTGCTACAAATTTAGTAGCTTAAAGCAGCATTTATATATCACCTTACAGGTTGGGAATCTAGGGATGGCTTAGCTGGATAGTCTACTAGGGTTCTCAAAATGACAGCAATGAACATATCAGCAAGGGTTGGATTGTCATCTGGAGGCTAGACTAGGCAAACCTCTGCTTCCCCACTTGAGTGGATATTGACAGTATTTGGTCTCTTTTTTCTTCAAAGCCAAAAAGAAAGTCTAAAGCAGGTCTACTAGTAAGGAAGAATTTTATATAACATACTGTAATAACAGGAATGACAGCCCATCACTTTGGCTATATTCCATTAGAGCAAGTCACAGGCACCCTGATACTCAAAGAGTTGGGATTATATAAAGATGTAAACACCAGATTTTGAGGATTGTGAGGGTCACCTTAAAGTTTGTTCACCAGAGGGAGATCATTTTTTTAAGTTGTGTAGTGACATATTGTTCTATATATAAGAATGAAATTTGTGTAGCAGTATGAATGGTGGTCTGAAGATAGAGACAGGTTGAAAGACATAAATTTATGTCTTTTAGGTATTTCTTATTTTGTAAGAAACTTTCCTTATAGAGAGTAGTTTGTTATATTTTCCTTCTGAAGAAGAAAAAAGGCCACAAAACTTCCTAGTAGTCACCAAAAACATTTTGCACTTAGAAAAGGATAGTAATTTGGAATGACTCAAGGTAGCTTTTCTTAGAAAGGGGAAGAACAGGGCAAGGGACTCTTTGTCCTGAGGAATGGGACAAAATTAAATTCTTTTATGTTTCAAGGGTTTAAAATAGATTCCCTGGAAGGAAGCAAAGGCAAAGGATGATAAGTCTTTGAGGAAGCAGGCACCAAAACCAGTTCTGACCTGGTCAACCTGGCTTAGTCTACAACCTCAAGAGATAGCAGTGGGCACTAATTGAACAGAGAGCTGCTGTGAAAAAGCATTGTCCTTTGCTGAGGGAGAAGATGAGGATGGGGCCTTCAGCAGAAAGCCTTGGTTTACCATTGTTATTTAAGCATGACCTCTGGTCCAGTTTCTAACAGCCAACTGGTTCTCTCCCATGCAGACTCCACAGGAGGTAAAATACATTCTCTCCTAACAAGGGAAGATGATTTGCTCCAGCTTCACCACACTGCTTGTAAATCCTTGTGCAGCTCCTCAGTGTTGGCTGCACACATAAAATCACCTAGAGAATACACGTTTTAAAAACAGGGAGGCCCAGTTCTCGCTATCAGATGATCTGATTTAAATTGTCGGGAGTGGACCCAGGCATTGAAAAACATGTTTAGAGTTCTTTAAGTGATTCCAATGTACAGCCATGGTTGAAAACTGTACCAGAAAATACTGAACATAAGGTAAGGATGGGAGTCATCTGGTAGGTTTATTCCAGTCTTATTGATGTTGCTAAGTAGAGGGATGAGGAGCTTGAGCTTCTAATTTATGAGGCTAGGTTGGGATATTGCTACTTGGGGCTAAGGAAAAAATATGACAATATGATTTGTAGTATTGCCATTTTATGAATGACCAGTGTTGTGCTAGTAAATATTTAACAGCCAGATCTCCAGAAATAAATTCTTAAACTATAGATTTGTCAATTTCCATGACATAAATATTCCCATTGTGGTCATTTCAAGATATCAAACTGATATTATTGAATATGAAGTTGGAAAGAGATGCACAGTAAATAGCATATCATTATATAGCATTGCCACAAAACAGCTACAACCAACAAAAACTTCAAAGGTACACATAATAAAAAAGTAGTAAAATAATGTATATTGAGTATTATGTTTTACATGACATTTTATTATAAGTTTATATTATGTAACTTTATAAAGAAGTTGTGTTTGACAACTGACTTATAAAAGTCTTGAAAATGTACATTTTTATCTCCTGTGACATTGTACAGGTACACTTCAGCCCATGACTATATAAACCAACTTACCTACAGGCAGAACTCATGTTCAGAATACTTAACAATTAGTTCTGCCTGAGTACCAACCAATCAGAATGGATACTGACCAATATGCCAATGCTGGGATTGTAAGACTTAAGGCATTTAGAGAACAGATACTATTCAGTCTTCATCTTTGTATCCTTCAAGGTTCTGAGCACATGGCCTTGACCAGAATAGATTATTGAGAGCAGTTTAGAAATACTAAATGATTAAATAAAAGAATAGAAGATTGAGTTATATTGAGTTATATATTAGAGGGTTATGTATTAGAAGAAGTGACTTCATAGTGAAAACAGTGTGTTAGTCAGCCTTTCATCACTGTGACCAAAATACTTGACAAAAGCAATTTAGATGAGGGGAAGTTTATTTGGGCTCAGGGTTTCAGAGGTTCAGTCTGTGGTTGGCTAACTCCATTGCTCTGGGCTGAGGTGAGAGAGGACATCCTGGCATAAAGGTGTGGCAGAGGAAAGCTTGTAGTTTCTGGAAGCCCGAGAACAGAGAACATGAAGAGCCAGGGACAATGTATATAATCCCCCAATTACAACCCCATTCACTTCTTCCAGTCATACTCTACCTGCCTATAGTTAGTACCCAAGAATCCATTCAAATCATTAATCCATTAATTGGACTAATCCACTGATCAGATTATAGCTCTCATAATTGGATCGTATTATCTCCTGCATTAACATAGGAGCTTTTGGTGGATACCGCCTATCCAAATCATAGCACATAGTGTTTATGCATAAGTGTATGTTTTAAAAGCCCCTCCCTTTTGCAGAGACAGTTTGTGTTTGGCTGAAGATTTTCATTGAGGACAAGTAAACAGCATTTAATCTATTTCTTTTCATTTGTTGTCTTTTTCCTCAGGTTGAAGTTCTGCACTGAATAGATATGCACCCCACCATCTTTGCTCCAGAAAATTGAAGTTCCTTCTGTCAGACATGCCAAGCCACTCCCTGCTGCACCAAACATTTTCAGAATGTCTTCTTAGTGCTTACTTTTCTATATTTTTCTCTTTGTCTGATATGCCTTCCTTTCTCAGGCATGAGGGATTTCAAGCCTACTTTCAAGACTCAAGGAATACTTTTCCTACTTATCTGAACACCTGCTATGAGATTGGTCACATTCAGCCCTGTGCCTCCATCATGATGGCTACAGGATTCTAATAATACCTAAAGGTTTTTGAGCTTAATTATTTATACATATGGAATTTGTTCACATGGCCTCCCTTACCCTCACAGAGAACGTGAGCCTTGAAGGCAACACTGTCTTTGACAGGCCCTTGCCATGCTCCTTTTCTGTGTTCCTTGAGACTTTTTCCTGGGTATTACACATATGCAAAACTCTTTTCCTCTTTCTACAGCATAGACTTTTTGAAAGTAGAGCCGCCGGTATATCATCTTTCACTATTTCTAAAACAAAAGGTTATGTGGACCTCAGAATCAGACTGCCTGGATTTGAACTAAAACAGTACTAATCACAACATGTATGATTTTAAATTGATTACTTTCTTCTGCTTCAGTCTACCTATCTGAAAAAAATGGCATTAACTAAATCAATCTCAATAGTTAAAAGGATTAAATGAATCAATGCTTTGAACAGTGCCCACTACAGGAAGTACATAATAGTTATTAGCTATTATTATTTTAACAGTAAATACTTGATAATTGCTTAATGAATAAAAATTAAAACATAATAACAAACCAAGAGTTAACTTCATTAATGTCATATCAGTTCAAATGTTCTACACTTCATTAATTCCCAGAAAAGATTACAAAATTTGCATGTATTTACCACTTTAATGCTAGGCAATAACAGAAATTAATATCCTACTTTCTGTTATCTCAGAAAATTGTTGATTTTGAGAATATCTTTTTGTCTCCTTATGTCTGAAATCAAATTCAGGGGTTCTTCAATCGTTTTATGCCATTTGCATACTCTAAACCAGAAAGTGCTTTAAAATTCATGCCAAAGGTGTCACTTTTTTTTTCCTGTCATAGCATTTGCCTTCTGAGATGGATCTCACCCCGCCCTGAGGTGGGAAGTCGTTAGTTTTGATGTAACCGGAGACCAAAAAAGGATGTGTCATTTTCCTTTAAAGAGATAAATTGAAATGTGAAAGGTAATAAGAGGCAAAGTATCAGCCTTTTAGCTCTTGGCCTAAGCAGAATTTTGATTTCTGAGAGTACAGGAAACACATCATTTAGCCAAGGCCTGAGAGAACAGAGTTATGAAGTCCCAGAATATAGTATCTTTGTCTAGAAGAACAGAATATGAGACTTATTTTTCCTCTGAAAATATGCTTAGGATAGTGAATTAAGATTAACTAGGTCTTTAGTTTGAGGTTATTATTATATATATGTATAATTCATCTTTTAAAAAAGTTTTATTAGTGCATTATATTTATACATAATATTGAGGTTCCTTTTGACATGATCATACATGCATGTATTATAATTTGCTCCATTTTAGTTCCTAGTACTTTTACTTTTCTCTCCCTCCTCCCCACTGTTCCTCTTCTTCTACTTTACTGGTCTTCTATTTATTTAATGTTTATTTTAATTGATATTTTATAAATATACCTAAAGATGGGATTCACTGTGCTATATTCATATATGTACATAATATACAGAATTTGGTAAATTTCATTCCTGAGTATCTCCCTCTTTCCAGCCCTCCTTCCTCTCCCTCTATCCCTTTCTTCTATGCCATTTATCACCCTTCTATTTTCATGGGATACTTCCCCTTTAAAAAATTTGATCTAGCTATCCCAAATAGGAGAAACTACCCAGTGCTTGATTTTCTAACTTATTTCACTTAGCATGATGCTTGCCAGTTCAAAACCAAGTTCCAGAAAATGCCATAATTTCATTCTTCTTGCCAGTTGTAGTGGTGCACACCTGTAATCACAGTAGCTCGGGAGGCTGAAGCAGGAAGATTGCAAATTCAAGGCCAGCTTTGGCAACTTTGAAAGCCCCTAAGCAACTTAGTGAAAGCCTATTTCAAAACAAAAATTAAAAATTAACAAAAAATAGTGCTGGGGATGTGACTCAGTGGTTAAGCACCCCTGGGTTCAATCCCTGGTACAAAAAAAAAAAAGAAAGAAAGAAAGAAAGAAAGAAAAGAAAAAGAAAAATCCCCAAAACAACACATTGAAATTTCATCTCATTCTTCTTTATGGCTGAATAAAATTTCATTGTGTATATATACCACATTTTCTATATCCATGTACCTATTGATGGGCTTCTGGGCTGGTTTTATTATTTTTCTATTGTGAATTGTGCTGCTATAAATGTTGGTGTGCCTGTATGCTAATTTTAGTTCTTTTGAACAAATACCAAGGACTGAGATAGCTGAGTGATATAGTGGTTTCATTCCTAGACTTTTGAGGAATCTCCATACTGCTTTTCAAAGTGGTTGTACTAATTTGTAGTTCCACCAACAATATATGAGTGTACCTTTCCCCCCTTATTATTGGTAGCATTTATTATTATTTGTATTCTTGACGATTGCTATTCTAACTGGAGTGAGATGAAATTTCAATGCGGTTTTGATTGGCATTTATTTGATTGCTAAGGTTGTTGAATTTTTTTCACATATTTCTTGGTCATTTGTATTTCTTCTTTTGAGAAATATCTGTTTCGTTCTGTTGTCCATTTGTTGATTGGGTTATTTTGGTTTTTGGTGTTGAGTTTTTCATAGTTTTCATATATTCTGGATATTAATTGCCTGTCAGAGGAATAGCTGGCAATGATTTTTCCCCATTCTGTAGACTCTCTCTTCACACTTTTGTTTCCTTTGCTGTGCAGAAGCTTTTTAATTTGATGCTTTCCCACTTACTGATTCTTGGTTTTATTTCTTGTGCTTTAGTGGTCTTATGAATAAAGATCACACCTGCACCACTATGTTGGAGTATTGAACCTGTTTTCTACTGTCAGTTGCAGAGTTTCTGGTTTAATTACTAGGTCTTTGGTTCATTTTGAGTTGATTTTTTTACAGGGTGCAAGATAGGGATCTAGCTTCATCTTTCTACATATCCAGTTTTTCCAGCACCATTTGTTTTTAATGTATGTTTTTGGCAACTTTGTTGAGCATCAGATGACTGTAAATGAGTGGGTTTGTCTCTGTGTCTTCTATTCCATTGGTCTTCATGTCTATTTTGATGCCAATACCATGCTGTCTTTGTTATATCTCTGTAGTATAATTTGAGATCAGGCATTGTGATGCCTCCAACATCTCTCTTCTTGCTCATTTGCTGTCCTGGGTCTTTAATTCTTCAAATGAACTTTAGTAATGTTTTACCTAGTTCTGTAAAGAAGGTCGTTGGCATTTTAACAGGGATTGTGTCAGATCTGTATAATGCTTTTGGTAGTATAGTCATCATTACGGTTTAGATATCTCATATTTAAGACAATGTAAGATTTTTAGAGCTGAAATAATTGGGTTTTAAGAACCTTAACCTAATGGGTGGATTAATCCACTGAAACGGATTAACTAAATGGTACTGTAGGCAGGTAGGATATAGCTGGGGGGGTATGTCACTGGAGGCATGTCTTTGGGCTATTTGTCCCTGGTGAGTGGATCTTTCTCAGTCTGCTGCCTGATTGTCATGTCCTCAGTTGCTTTCCTCTGCTATGATGTCCTGCCTTACCTAGGGCACACAGCAATGGAATTGACCATTGATGGACTGAGACCTCTGAAACCATGAATGCCAAACGAACTTTTCCTCCACTTAAATTTTTCTTGTGAGGTCTTTTGGTCATAGCAATGAAAACGCTGAGAAAACCCAGCATTTTGACAATATTAATTCTGCCTATTCAAGAACATGGGAACTCTTTCCATCTTTTAAGTTCTTCAATATCTGTCTTCAGTGTTTCATAGTTTTCATTGTAGAGGTTTTTCATCTCCAGGGTTAAATTTATTCCCAAATAATTTATTTTATTATTTTGATGTTATTATGAATGGTATATCCTTCTCAACGGATTTGTTATTCAAATAGATTAAGAATATTGATTTTTTGTTTGTTGATCTTGCCTCCTGCTACTTTGCTGAATTGTTTATCAGGTCTAGAAGTCTTCTGGTGAAGATTTTTGGGTCTTCTAGATATAGAATTATGTCATCAACAAACAGAGATAACTTGGCTTTTTATTTTCCTTCTGTATTTCTTTAATTTCCTTCTCTTGCTTGATTGCTTTGGTTAGAGCGTCAAGAACTCCCTTGATTAGGAGTGGCAAGAGTGGACATCCTTGTCTTATTCCTGATTTAAAAAAATTATTTCAGTTTTTCTCTATTCAGTATGATGTTGGCTTTGGGATTGTCATATATAGACTTTTGAGGTAAATTCCTTTTATCCCTTGTTTCTCCAGCATTTTTAACATGAACGCATGCTAGATTTTGTCAAAGGCTTTTTCTGCATCTATTGAAATGATCATATGATTCTTGTCCTTAATTCTACTTACATGGTCAATATATTTATTGATTTATATATCTTGAGCCAACTTTGTATCCCTGGGATAAAACCAATTTGACCATGTAATACTATCTTCTTAATGTGTTTTTGAATGTGTATTGCTAATATTTTATTAAGGAATTTTGCATTTACGTTCATCAGGGATATTGTTCTATAGTTTTTTCCTCCTTGATGTATCTTTGCTGATTTTGGCAGAAAGGTGATACTGGCTTCATAGAATAAATTTGGAATGCCCCCTTCATTTATATTCCATGGAATAATTTGAGGAACATTGGCATAAGTTATTATTTAATTATCTGGTATAATTTGGCTGAGAATCAATCTGATCCTGGGCTTTTCTTTGTTTAAAATCTTTTAATTGATGCTTCCATCAGATTTCTTGATATTGAACTCTTTAGGTTCAATTTGGGTAAGTCTTATGTATCTAAAACTTTTTAGTATCTTCCAAATTTTCTATCTTATTGGAATATACATTTTCCAAAATAATTTCTAATGATTTCTTGGATTTCAGAAGTTTCTGTAGTGTTATCTCCTTTTTTTTTTTCATCTCCAATTTTGTTGATTTGTGTCTTTTCTCTTTTCTCTCTTTTGGTTAGTTTGGCTAAGGTTTACCAATCTTATTTATCTTTGCAAAGAACCATGTCTTTGTCACATTGATCCTTTGTATTGTTTTTTATTCTCAATTTCATCTCTGATCTTAATTATTTTTTTCCTCTGCTGATTGTGGAACTAGGTTTTGGAATGGTATGTTCTCTTGCTTTTTCACACTGTTTGTATGCCCATACAACTGCTAGGATGATTTTTTT
Source organism: Geosciurus inauris (assembly GCA_004024805.1). NCBI lineage: Eukaryota > Metazoa > Chordata > Mammalia > Rodentia > Sciuridae > Geosciurus > Geosciurus inauris. The sequence continues at coordinate 5,382 of PVHX01011983.1, read as the reverse complement.
CTTTTACTTTTATGCACAAGGTTATTTAGTGAACTTCTTTCTTTTAAATGCCCTGGCCTGGGTCAATATTCAAGTATTGATACTCCGACTTAATATGTATACTCTGCTATGCCCAATATCAGCACCACTTTGAGAGAAACACAGTCACTTCAGAGAAAAGCCATAAACTAATAAACTTTAGGGGAAAACTATTAAAAATGTTCTTTACAGTTCTTCTAATCTAAGTATAAAACTGTAGTAATGTTCTTGAATAAGTTAAGAAGTTAGTTATTAAAGATAGCAAAATTACTATTATACTTTATAGAGGTTTAAAAGTGAAGAAGAGAAAAATTGGCCAAAAAGGATAAAAGAACAATGATATTAAAAAATCATAAAACTAAGATAAAGGATGAAAAACTGGGTAAATTTGAGTCAGGCATAGATAATACAAGAAGGAAAAGAAAAACTAAGAGAAGCAAGTGTAAACCTACATTAGGAAGGTGAAGATCAAAAGAATAATTACAATTAATGATTTAAAACATTAGAAGAAATGCAGTTTATATGGAATCAATATGAAAAGTAATGTCTGTAAGTTCAAAATTGATATTAGAGATATCTGTGATATTCCACGCCAAGGCAGGGAGATTACTTATTCAATCTTCCTGATTTGGATTTCATCAGGATTTGTCACCTTTAGAAGATATTCATCAACTCCTTGGCTTTAGCTCTAAGTTTCCCTGGGTATAGAGGTAGTGATCACACCAGTTCACCTTTAATAAAATTCTAAGAAGTTTCCTTCAATCTTTGGTGTGTCCAGCTAACTATTGGCTTTCTGGTGGTGCATAGAAAATGGTCTCTAATTGTCTGTGACTTAGCAGTCAGGTTACTCCTTGTTAGGGGATGTAGTTTTATGTGTTCTTCTGAAAAAAAAAATCTCTGAGTACCCACTGCTGCCAAATCCAATGTGGGCTCCCTCATATCTATTTTGGAGTGTGTAGCATGTAATATTCTAGGGGAGAGGCATTATAGTTTGGTTAATGTGGCATTAACTGAATTGCCCATGGACAGAGCTAGTGCCTCCCCTGGAGTATACAAGCCATTGGTCAGTGGACTTGTATCTAGGCACACTAAGTGTTAGCTGGTATTCATGGGATGTTCCTCTCTAAGCCTTTCTGTAGGGTGTACTTCTTTTGTGCATGCACTGAGATTCTACACTATGCTGCTTGGTGTTATCCTTAGGAAATGCCTTCTCTGGACCATGCTTCTAAGTGAGTATTGAGTTAATGGAAATTCTGGGACTCACAGTTGAGGAACCTCCAAGATAGGCTGGGGCATAGTAGTTACAATCCTGTTTGTAATGTTTTTTGTTTGTTTATTTATTTGTTGTTGTTGTTGTGTTTAATTTTCTATCAGTAAGTGCTTGATAGTTGCCTAGAGGCTTAAGTCTACATTCTTAGAAGTGCTACATCTGCTAGGTATTTCTGTTGGGTGTGAGAGTGCAGGATGAAAGGCTTAGAGCTACCACTGACTATTGTGGAATGCTAAGCACCTTATCCTCTCCCCAAGGGGCTTCTTTACAGTAGTACAGAGCTTGGTGGTCATCAATAATCAACAACTGTGGGGCCTGTGATTGCAGGCTCTCTCTGAACAGTCTGTGGCACAGAACCCTCCACCCTCACTGATGTAGATCTCTGCAGTTTCATCTGTCCCCACAATGGGGGTATGGTGTCAGTTGACCTGTCTTCACCTGAACTCCTACAGAGGCTGTGGGGAATAGGGTTAGCACTCTTGGGTAGTGATCCACTCTCAGGTCAGCCCTGCCCCAGTTTTCTTGTGTGAGGTGAGTGTGAAGGTGTTTCTGCAACCTTCAGCCAGCAATGATCCCTCTCCTCTGGAAGACCCTTCTAGATGGATCATTGATACAACCCATTTAAGAGGCATTTCCTAAGGCTTATTCATTACTCCCTGTATGTAGGGAGAAGCTGTAGTGATTATTTCTTCTAGAGAGGCTGACTAGCTGTGGAATCCACAAAAAGACTGTCCCGTCTAGCACAGCTTTCAACCTACAATTCAAGTTAAACTGTGTGTTCTCATTCACTGCCTTTTCTCTCCTGTCCCATTTTAACTTGGTCTGCTTTTCTTTCCCACTGTTGTTAAAGAAGTAAGTTTATGGGCTTTTCCTCTCCCTCTTTCTCTCTTTTTACCTCTCTTCCTTGCCTCCACCCTGGTCAGGGTTCAAGGTGAAGGAATTCTACCCTTATTTTCTGCCTTGATAACCAAATTTCAAGTCCTTCCAAATCTCTAGCTGTCCAATATTGAGCTGTAGAGTATTTACTCTGTCACTCACTTCTCTGGTCAGCTGTTCTTTCCCTGCTTCATTTCTGGGCTAGAGAGGAGTCAAGGGTTGCCTATATCCTCTCTGCTATCTTCCTGTATCTCATCTTTTTAAAAAACTTGTTCAAGACATCTTTATTATTATTCTATTTTTTCATTGATTAGAAATGTTTTCTAAAAAAAAAGAAACAACTGATTTTTAATTACATTGATTTTTTTCTTTTTGGATATTATTTTTCCTCTGAAGCTACATGGATTCTTACATGGACATATTGAATGGAGAGATTGCCTTTTAGGGAACATTACTTGCCCATAACTCACCAGCAGAAACAACAAAGTCACCCTAAGAAATCCCATTAGTCCTAAGTGATCATTTTTCATTTTTATAAGTAAGCTTTCCTAAAATCAAAATCACCACAGTAAAATATGTGAAAATGTGAAATGGAGCAAATTATTGAAGATGAAACTGAAATATTGTTCCCATATTAAAATAATATACATATTAAAGTAAAGAATTCTGAAGTGTTTTTCCTTTTTGAAATTGTTGCACCTCTCTCAAACAAGAGGAATAGCTCAGTATTGAGATAAATTGGGTGGCTGAGGCCTTTTCCAGGAATTAAACCAGAACCAAAGACTTTCTGATCCTATATATGAAAATACTTTGTTTTGTGATAGTTTAAAATTCCTTGAGAACTCTTATTACTGAAGAAAATATTACTCAAAGATACATTTTCTTTGGCTCCCAATGGAACAAGCAGTGATATAAGCAAAATTTTTGCATAATAAATGGAAAACATATTGGATAAAGTATACATATGAGAGGTGTTCATTCCGTCATTAAGTTATTTTGCAAGTGGAGAATATTTTGGTTTTTTGCTTTTTGCCAAATAACTGCTCTTAGTAATAATTTTAACAATTATGATAAGAAGATAAAAGCAATCTTATGGTGAACTTATAAATTTTTTTTTTTGGTACTGGAGATTGAACTCAGGGGCACTCGGCCACTGAACCACATCCCTAGCCCTATTTTGTGTTTTATGTAGAGACAGGGTCTCACTGAGTTGCTTAGTGCCTCGCCCTTGCTGAGGCTGGCTTTGAACTCGTGATTCTCCTGTCTCAGCCTCCCTAAGTTCTGGGATTACAGGCTTGAGCCACCATGCCTGGCTTAGAAATATTTTTGAGTATTTGTTCAAAACTTCTCCTGATTTCTTTGTGTTATAATCTTTATTCAAGATGTGTAGAATTTTTGTTTTTTCTTTAATATTGAGAGAGGAGAAACAATGCAAATATCTGATATATTCATAAATTATAATATTATTTTCTATCCTAGGCACTTTAATTTTGTCTTCCTACCAAAAATTTGAGTTAAAACAACTGGCTCTGCACATACTACAGTACTGAGGCTTTGTCACTAAAGTGCCATCCCCCAAGGAGCCTAGTGATCTGGAACTTCTTCCTTCTAGGATCCTGAATTCACATTTACAACTTTTTCAGTATTCCCCTCCTCCTTGACAGGTACCCTGATAAGGCAATAATGGGAAATATTTTATTGACATTTAACAGGAAAAAAAATGAGGCTGGAAGACTACTTGAGATCATACAGTTAAGCCCTGAGAGACAATGGAGATTTGCAGCAAATACTTGACAGAAGACACCTGGATTCATAGCATCCTGCATCATTAGAAAGCAAATGCACTGCCTTTGAATGTGGGAAACCAAGGAGACTTTTTAGAAAACATGCACTCTCATAAATGAGCCAAGAACTCGCCTTTGCCCAAAGAGACACCTGGAATTAATTGCTACTCTCTTAACAGATCAATGGGACACATGTCAGAGGGTTGGAATGTGTGGCAGAGTTACCGAGGCAGAATACTTTCATGTTGGCAAAAGCAGTGCCTCCTAGATAGATCTTTTAATTACCTAAACATTATGAGCAAGCTGTCACCTTGCTGATGAAAGCTGTTATTTGGTGTCTGGATACTTGGCATTCCTACCTCCAGTGGACTTAAAATAAATTAAAGATTTGAATATATGAGAAGGAAAATTTGTTCTTAGCTAACTTCCTTCAATCAAAGCCAGCCTGTCCAAAAACTAGGTCTAACTAGGGCTCAGTTGTTCCTTTCTTCATTCTTTCCATGCTTCATTGTTTTTCTTCTACAAGCAGATAATTTATATACTTAACAACATAGAAATTTTTGTGACTGTTATTAACAAACTTTGAAACCTAAATCATGGGGCCTATTATTGAGCATCCATGAGAAACAGAAAAATAATGCTCAGATGCTTCCCTTGAAAGTCCACAGATCTCTTGAGAAGACAACATGTGCATGACTGATTACACCATGTTACAAAATCTGTTAAGCCACAGCCTACAAAACTATGAACTCATTGCCATTGAAGTTCAGAGACCAAATAAGCTGATTTTATTCAGGAATCATGAGGTAAGGCCAAGCTCAAAGAATTAATCTTGAGGAACATGTCATCTCTTTTATTCTCCCTGGTTTGATCAAATTCCATGTAATACTCAAAACTGGGAATTCCTGAAAGTAATGCAGTAGCTATTGAAGAACAAGACCAAATGAAAATTACCTTTTTTTTTTAATTAGTTTATTTAATTGCATTTCAAGTCATAGCACATATATAGAGCTCAGTTTTTCCATTTCTCTGGTTGCAAACCAGCTAAAGTCACACCAATTGTGTCTTCATACATGTGCCAAGGGTAGCGATGATGATCTCAACCAACCATCTTTATTATACCAATTCCCCTTTCCCATCCACCACCTCCCCCATGCCGTGTCCAGAGTTCCTCATTTCTCTTATGTTTCCCGTTCCCACCCCCTTATGTATCAGCATCCACTAATCAGAGACAACATTCGGCATTTGGTTTTTTGGGATTGGCTTATTTCACTTAGCATAATGCTTTCCAATTCCATCCATTTGCCTGCAAATGCCATAATTTTATTCTCTTTTATTGCTGAATAATATTCCATTGTGTATATGTACCACAGTTTCTTTATCCATTCATCTATTGAAGGACATCTGGGTTGCTTCCACAGTTTTGCAATTGTG